>JAFIRS010005646.1:0-52178 GCA_018342105.1 Gonioctena quinquepunctata | reverse complement strand
AAAGCGGCCCAAACTAGCTAGACAAGCATCTGAAACCTTTTCACAGGGCCAAAACCCCGCAAAGGGGATTAGCAAAAACCGATGCAGGCCCCTTTGGATCGACGAGTGGATAAAAAAAAACACCAACAATATTGGGATTTAACTGCCCGGGCAAATACCCAGCAAAGTCATGGTAGGGGCACCCACCCCCGGACCCTGACGGCTGCCCCTTTAAACCCTTTGAACAGAACAAAGGCTCGTATAATAATGGGGTCTGTTGACTGGACACTGCGGCCAAAGGGAAACACCTGAACACCATGGGGTTATAAAGGGGGAAACCGTGGAGGTAGGCTATGTGATGAAGAGGAAAAAACCTTCCTCATATATTTAAATTACTATAGTTTCGGACATCCATCGTCTTAATGTATTTAAAGGTTTTCACGATTTCGAATCTTGGGATCTCCAATCGTCTTAGGTAATACGGCTACAACCTTCAAACAAGCCGTTCATTTTATCTTCGACTGTTGACCCCCTAAGTAGTAGGCGACACAAAACCCTTTTGGGAAAGATCACCCCGGAAACAGGATGAATCCAAAAAAAACCAACCCAACAGGCTCCTGAATCTAAAAAAAAAGGAAAACAAACCTTTTTGGGAATGAGGAACCACTGACGACAGAGTGATACAATGGGCCCCCAGCTGATCGAGTGCCCGGGGAAGCTGGGCCAACCCTGTCTCTGGCTCAAGTTTTTCAACCAATCAACCAACCAACCAACATCAACATAATTGTAGTTTTTTTAAAGGATCACCCGATTGTTCCAATAATTTTTTCAAGATATTCTTCATTTCCCCAATAGAAAATGTAAAATGTATTACAATAAAAGAAGAACCCCAACTGAAAAATGCTTTTTTTTTTCGAATATATAAGATCATAATTAAAAGGGTTTTCCCAACCATGGCAAATAACAAAAAACCTGTTCGACTGAAATTATCATTTTTAACTCAATCACCTACAACGGTATAATTTAAGTCCCAAAAATTTTTTTAATTGAAAATACGTCTTTGATATGACAAACAATTTAAAAATTTTTTTGGGTTTTCCTTGGGTTTTCGACTTTTTTGTCCAGATTTTAAAAACTTTTATAGTTGGGAAGATTACAATTTCTGTTTGATCTGGTTTTTATTCCACTTTTCTTCTCTCGTTGATTTCGAGATATACGTCTTAAAAAGAAAAAATAATGAAATCAATAAAACATTGGGATTTTGATTTTTTTTAGACTTTTGATCAGATTTTTATGATTTTTCGATCATAGATGGAAAGAACGGGAAACGTTTTCCCCTAGTATTGTCGTATTTCACGGTTTTCCTCATTCCTTGTTCTCAAGATATACGTTTTGAAAAAAGCAAAAACAATAAAAAAATTGGGGTATTTTTTTTACATTTTGACTTTTTCCCACCGGATTTTTCAAACATAGATAGAAAAAACACACTTTTCCGTATTATTGTCGGGAAATTTTACGGTGGATCATTCCTTGTTCTCAAGATATACGATTTAAAAAAAGGCAAAAAAAATAAAAATTGGGATTTTAATTAAAAAAATTGACTGTCCGGGGCCCGGGTTTTTTAAAAAAATTTTTCGATCATAGATAGTAAAGGAAAATCGTTTTTTTAAAATCATTGTCGAATTTCACGGTGGATCATTCCTTTTTATAAAAACATACGTCCCAAAAAAGGCGAAAGCAAAAAAAAAAATTTGGGGTATTAATTTTTTTTTGACTTCCCACCGGGTTTTTTTTCCGAACATATTGGGAAGGACATACGTTTTCCTTACAATTGTCCAATTTCACGGTGGCATTTTATTCCTTGTTCTCAAGAAAACATTCCCAAAAAAGGAAAAACAATTGGGAAAATTTTGGGTTTTAATTACATTTCGACTTTTCGACCAGATTCAATTTTTTTTGATCACAGATAGAGAGGGGCACATCATTTTTCCCCATGATTGTAGAATTTCACGGTGGATCATTCCCTTTTTCCCCAAGATATATGTCTTCAAAATGGCAAAAAAAATAAAACCCTTTTGGGGTTATAATTTAATTTCGACTTTTCCGACCGGATTTTAAAAAAATTCCCCCTCATAAATGGGCAAGGGGCACATCGTTTTCCATATCATTTCCGAATTTTTTCGGCGAACATCAAATTTCCCTTTTTGTCAAGATATACGTCTTAAAAATGGCAAAAAAAATGAAAAATTGGGGGTATTAATCCATTTCGACCCTTTCCCCACTGGATTTTAAAAATTTTCGATCATAGGTGGAAAAAAACCACCATTTTTCCCCAAATTTTTGTCGAATTTCACGGTGGCTCCATTCCTTGTTCTCCCGATATACGCCTCAAAATGGCAAAAAAAATGAAAAAATGAGATTTTAATTACATTTCGACTTTCCGACCGGGTTTTAAAAAAAATCGACAATAGGGGGGAAAGGGGCACATCGTTTTCATGATGTTGTCGAAATTTTACGGTGGATAATTTCCCCTTTTTCTCAAGGGTATCGTCTTAAAATAACCCAAAAACAATAAAAATTGAGATTTTAATTTCATTTCGACTTTCCGACCGGATTTTTAAAAAAGTTCTCGATCTAGAAAATCGTTTTTTTAATATTGTCGAATTTCACGGTGGATATTCCTTGTTCCCCAAAAAAATAAGTCTTGTAAATGACGAAAAAAAAAAATTGGGATTTTTTATTTCATTTAAAATTTTCCCACTGGGTTTAAAAATTTTCGATCATAGATGGAAAGAACACATTATTCCCCATACTATTGTCGAATTTTGGTGGTTTCCCTTCTTGTTCTCAAGATATAAGTCTTGGGAAAAAGGCAAAAAAAATAAAAAAATTGGGGTATTATTTAATTTTACCTTTTCCCACCAGATTTTTTTTTGATCATATATGGAAAAACATCGTTTTCCATTTATTGTCGATTTTTTATGGTGGATCATTCCCCTTTTTCTAGAAATATACGTCTTGAAAATGGCAAAACAATAAAAATTGGGATTTTGATTAAATTTCGACCCTTTTTGACCGGTTTTGAATATTTTGCGATCAAAGATTGGAAAAAAATCTTTTTTTCCCTATTACTGTTGAATTTCGCGGTGGTATCATTCCCCTTTTTCTCAAGATGTAAAAAGTTGAAAATTGCAAAACAATAAAAATTGGGGTTTTAATTAAATTTCGACTTTCCCAAATTTTAAAAAAAGTTCTCGATCATAGATGGAAAGGACACATCATTTTTCCAAAATTTCATTTGAATTTCCCCGGTGGCATCATTCCTTTTTTCTCAAGATATACGTCCCCAAAAAAAGCAAAACAATAAAATTTGGTTTCCCAAATTTCATTTTGACTTTCCGACCGGGTTTTTTTTTCCCTCATGGAAAAAAATACATCGTTTTCCCTTTATTGTCGGTTTTTACGGTGGCATCATTCCTTGTTCTCAAGAAAATACGTCTTGAAAATAGCAAAAAAAATAAAAATTTGATTTTAATTCATTTCTACTTTCCGACCGGTTTTACAAAAAAATTTCCCATCATAGATGGATGGGGCACATTATTTTCCATATATTGTCAATTTCATGGTGGATCACCCCCTTTTTTTCAAGATATACGTCTCGAAAAGGAAAACAATAAAAATGGTTTTTTGTTAATTTCGATTTTCCCGGGGCCTTTTTTAAAATTTTTTCGATCATAGATGGAAAACCCCTCGTTTTCCTATTATTGTCGATTTAGGTGGATCATTTCTCGTTCTCAAAATACGTCTTAAAATGGCGAAAAAATAAAAGTTGGGATATTTTTTTCATTTTGACTTTTTTTTTTTTTGATCATAATAAAAGAAAATCATTCCCCATTTTTTGTCGGACTTTGGTGTCACTTTCCCTTTTCCAAAAAAAAGGAAAAAAATATAAAATTTGTTTTTTAATTCATTTCGCCCGAGTTTATTTTTTCCATCTAGATAAGGAACCTTTTTCCATATAATTGTCGAATTTCACGGTGGATCATTCCTTGTTCCCCCAAATATACGTTTTAAAAATGACAAAAAACAATAAAAAAATGGGATTTTAATTCTTTTGACTTTCGATCATTTTTAAATATTTCCTCGATCAGATGGAAAAGACACACGTTTTCCATATCTTTTGTCAATTTAACAATGGCATCATTCCTTGTTATAAAGATAACGTCTAAAAATGAAAAACAAAAAAATTGGGTTTCAATTGCATTTGACTTTCCGACCGGATTTTAAAAACTTCCTTGATCTAGATGGAAAGGACACATCATTTTCCATATTATTGTCGAATTTCACGGTGGCATCATTCCTTGTTCTCAAGATATACGCCTTAAGAATGGCAAAAACAATAAAAAATTGAGATTTTAATTACATTTCGACTTTACGACCGGATTTAAAAATAATATCGATCATAGATGGAAAGGGCACATTGTTTCCATATTATTGTCGAGGTTTCACGGTGGCATCATTTCTTGTTCTCAAGATATGTCTTAAAAATGGCAAAACAATAAAACATTGGGATTTGATTACTTTCGACCTTCCGACCGAATTTTAAAAAAATTCCCGCGATTTCGCCATTGTGGCGCTGCAATGAAACTGCTTCCCCATGCTCCAAGTCCATAAATCGTTTTAGTTATAAAACCATGTATTTTCATGGACAATGGGTTAACATATATTCTAGTGATATATTAAGTAATGAGCCTATTACATTAGTCATTTTGAGTTGTATCCGTTATATATGAGATCAATTACGCACTCGTGATGGAATAGAACAATTTACATCCACTAGACTGTAAGTAATTTTATTTTCATGACTTTGAATCCAAAATGAAATTGAATGATGATTTTTTGTAGTCAAACGATCATAGATGAAAATAAATGGTTTCATACGTGCGCTAAGAGCATATTATTTATTTGATGTTGCTACCTTCATTTTCCACTCATGTGTAATTTAATAATAATACAGTACGTGTAGTGTAAATGACTATATTTCATTGATTAGGCCCTTTTTGTGATATGTCTTCGTGATTTGAATTCATAAGTAATGGGGAAGATGGAATAAGGCTGATATTTCAATAATAATTCATTCTTCAATTCAAATTGACTACATTATATATATATATATATATATATATATATATATAAAAAAAAACATATCAAATGATGATATCCACATCGAAAGTGGATTATGGTTACTGTCTACAAGAATGAAACAATATGAAACATACCAAGAACGGCCAACAATCAATGGTATTATTCAAAGTCAGGACGTTGTAGACACCCAAGTTACGTTAGAATCGTCTGGGCTATAATGAGATTTCCTCTACAGTTGCAAGTAGCATACCTCTAGTCGAATTGAGCTTCCCGAAACGCTTCGTACGAGTTGTTACTTAATAATCAGGCCCGTTAGAGGAGATCCAACCTGTTCCTGGTGCCAAAAAAATACCTGGGGCAAATTCACGCCCAACTTCAGATATAATTTTAGACAGCTCAAACCCCCAGTTCAATAAAACTAGAACCTGATTCTGGAATGCCTTAGGATTACCTGATTGGATGCCCCAAAAGTATTTCCTCCGTTAATTATCCAGACCTGACAGTGGAGTGTAAACGTAATGGAAGTCCTTACATTTACAAAAACTGTGGCAGAGCAACTTCCTATCAGTCTAAATCCCTACCATAGATTCTCGCAGTGTGAAACAATGTGAGTCCAATTATTTTATTTTATTTATGGTTGGTTTCAAAAAAAACAAATTTCTACTATGCCATTGTACTTTTTCGGGGTTGAGTTTGCTCGTATCAGAAAAATTTCATTCTGCACACCATATAAATAAAGACTCTTAGGCCCGGTATTTTCACCTCCGGTTATACTAGGAATAAATTAACCAACGGTTAGAATATGCTTTTGTTTAACGTTTATTGATTACAAAAGCACATTCTAACAACGGTTAGAATATGCTTTTGTTTAACGTTTATTTTAAAATTATTGCCTGAAGAATAAAATACCACAGACAATAGTTTTCGTAATAAATAGATTTTGATTTGAATTCAATATATAAGTTATTATATCTGAATATAATATATGAGTTCATATCTCAGATAAAGAAATATCAATAATTTCAGGTGCAAGATTTGGTCACATGCCTGTGGTGAAGAAGAACTTCTGGGGAGAACACGTACAAGCGAGTTTTCAAAACAAAAATGCAGTGAGCATTTTTCGAAAACATTGAGGTTCATATTCTGATTCTGCCAAAAATGTATAGAAAATATTCTACTTTACTTCATATATATATATATATATATGAATATATATATATATATATATATATATATATATATATATATATATATATATATATATATATATATATATATATATATATGAATATATATATCAGATTCAACCCACGTTGTCAGACCATTACAATTATCAGACCACCACAGACCACTAGAAATATTCATGATTTCAACAAACATTTTGGTGTTCTACATTTATTACAATCTCCAAAATAACTGGAACTGAGAGGGTAAAAAATGAAAAAAAATATAATTGTATAGTTTATGTCACGTTCACAAGCCCATTATATTTTACCGCGTTCTCAAGCCATTACATACAATTTCTGACATTTAATCCACGTTCACAGACCCGGCAGTGTTGCCGCTCTTTTCGCAAGATATTATGATCAAATTGCGCATAGAATGTTTCATTTTCACAACACAAACACGCGAGGAAAATTAACTAGCCAAACATTTTCATTCAATTTTGTTCACTTGGCTTCTGTCTGATTCAGTCGCCAGAAAAATAATTTTTATGTTAGGATATTTAATGATTTTCACAAGCTTTTATTCAGTTTCATTTGTTAGTTAGTTAGTTCGTTCGTTTGTTAGTTTGGTTCAAATCTCGTAGGTGAATTTTGACCGACCTAGCAGATTTTGTTAAAGAAAAAACAAAATGGCGACTTCAAGATAGCGGACGAGATTTGTAATTATGGTCCTATTTGATTCAAAATTGGGATGTGGGCGTATTCGGGGTCGGAGATTATAAAATGTTTGTCAAAATTCATGAGATGACGGCTCCCATATGGCGGACGAGTTTTGTGATTATGGTCCGATTCGATTCAAAATTTGTATGTGGGGGTTCTCGGGGTCGGATATTATGAAATTTTTGTCAAAATTCATGAGATGACGGCTCCCATATGGCGGACGAGTTTTGTGATTATGGTCCGATTCGATTCAAAATTGGTATGGGTTCTGGGGTCGGATATTATGAATTTTTGTCAAAATTCATAATTCAAGATACGGCCCCAATGGGACGAGTTTTTGATTATGGTCATATTTCAATCAAAATTGGTATTGAGTTTTCAGGTTCAGAGATTATGAATTTTTTGTCGAAATCCATTAATTCAAGATAGCAACTTCAGAATGGTGAAAGAGATTCGTGATTATGGTCAGATTCTATTCAAAATTGATGTGTGGGAGTTTTTGGTGTCAGAGATCATGATTTATTTCAGCTCAAAACTTACAGGGAAGAGACCTTGTAATAATGATGCTCTATTAGAAATGAACAGATCAAGGCGAACTAACTAAGAAGCAAAAAATTAAATATTCAATTAAAAACCTTTTTATAGCCAAGATTTCGTTTAAGCCGTGTGATATAACGTATAAAATAAGTTTAAGTCATCGCTGACAATAATACGATTACTTTTTGTTGAATTATTTAGTTTCAAAAAGCTTGTCGCGCGAATTGTAATGGAATTAATATTTCAACGAATTGTTACTTACCAAACAATGGAATTGAAATTAATTGGTACCTACTTTCATGAATATTTGTAAAAATTATATACTTTGAGAAGTTCTTACTTACCAACCAATCACTGCCCAATCAAATTATTTGGTACCTATTTTCCTGACAAGCTTTTTAAAACCAAATAATTCAAAAAAAAATAATCAAATCATTGTCAGCGATGACTCAAACTTATTTTATACGTTTTAGTACACGGCCTAAATAAAAGCTTGTCTTCAAAAAGGTTTTTTATCAGTTATTATCAACTTAGTTCCTCTGTATGTCAGTTTAATTGTGAATGGCATTCGATAGTACATCATCCAACTCTGGTAACGAAACTTGGAAATATTGGTGTGTATGGCAATGTATTGAGGCTTCTCAACTCTTATATTTCTAACAGATACTAATATATCGCCTTGAATAACTCTCAATCGCATGATACAGTAATAACCTCAGGTGTACCACATGGATCACACCTAGGTCCCTTACTACTCAGTATTTTTCTAAGTATCATAGAAAATGTTTAATGCATCTAAAATACTATCATACGTGGATGATTCAAAAATTCACAAAGGAATCAAAGACAACGTGGACTACTTAGACCTTCAGAATGATCTAAATCGTTTTTCAAAATACTTCATAACCAATACAGAATACAGAAATGTTCCCAAATTATCTTATCGAAGTGTTCAACTCCTTTGACAACAAATCTTCATATAAATAACAGATACTATAACCCGAAGATGAAGGAAAGGACCTATGGGTCATCCTGGATAAAAAAAATCCGTTAGAAAGCCATGTTGAGGTTATCGTTAGGTAGGCATTGAAAGCTGTCGGATTCAGCCTGAGAAATACCAAATAATTTTAAAGTCATCTCTATGTTATAACAATTTATAACTCTATGGTAATATCTATATTGGAATTTAATTGAATTATACCCTATGTATGACAAATCATCTTACGTATCGACTATGTCCAGAAAAAATTGTCAAAATCTAAACTACATTTTGCCATCGGCATTTCGAATGTTATGATAAGAACCTCAGATTTAATAAACTTTTTCGATTATTTATCCGGAGAAAATTTTCCAAAATACTTTTCGTTCACGCTAACCAATCTCTGAGTATTCAATTAATTGCAGTCCCTACATAACAAGCAATAGACTAATTTTACACATGAAAACTTCTAATAGCAATTACTACAATAACTCTCTTTTGATGAGATTAATGAATTCTTTTAATTTCGTATGTAATACCCACTTGGACATCTTTACTATCCTACCAATATATTCAAAAAGCATCTTAAAACTGTTCTGCGTTCAATTTATAATTTTCTATTAGAATAGATCACGAAATTGTTATCGATATGTATTATGGTAAAACACTTTCTTTCTTTCTTTACTCCTTTTTTTACGTATAAGTTTTAGTTACAGGATTTTTCTGTTTTAGTTTATGGGATTCATTTTTAACCGACGAAAAACAAGGGGAAGGTACTCTAGTCGACGCGTATATATTTTTTTATGTATGACCACTCATAACTTTTTGCACAGTGGTCCGATTTTGAGGATTTTTATTTTAATGAACATGGTATAATTCGAAGTTGGTTCCAGGTGGATTTGAAAAGGAAAATGAGGAATGATTGTTGGTTCACCCACTGAATTTTCACTTCCTAACCGATTCTACCACGCATAACTTTGTACTGGGATATCCGATTCAGATGATTCTTTTTATAGTATAGGGTATGCTTGTAAGTTGATCCCATATCAATTTGAAATCACACTTCTAAGGGTAGAAAAATAGGGGATGATTTATTGATACTACACCTGTGAACCGATTCTGTTGAAACTTAGCACATATTATGTTGTTCTGAAGACACTACAACAAAATAGAGTACCGGAATTAATCTGATGATGGAGATGAGAGACCTTCTAGGGATCTCTTCAACGGTTCACAGCAGCTACCTCGTGTTTGGGGTAATATGTACATATATAATTACATGTCCTGACTAACTGACTCACTGATTAACTGATATACGATCAACGCCTAGATCAAACCACTGAAATTTTGACAGCATTTTTTTTATATTTCATCCCTAGATGGGTGAAATGGTGGGTGAGAAGGGGGGTGAAAGTGAAAGTAAAGTTGGTTTTGAAATTAGAGTAATGGAAATTAATATTTGGGCCCTTCTTCACAAATGAAGATAAATGTGTTTCAAAATTTTTGAAAATTCAACCCTAAAGTCTGTATAGTTGTTTCAACCCTAAAGTCTGTATAGTAAGTCTGTATAGTTAGTCTGTATAGTTAGTCTGTATAGTTAGTGAGGATCATGAAATTTGTTATTTGGGTGTGAAAAGGAAGGTTAAATTGGTATTGGAAGTTTGTATGCGAATTCCGTTAATTTTCTAGTTGGGGTCATAAAAAATTATATTTAAAGTCTTTGTCACAAATATTTTTAAATTCAACCCCTGGAAGGGTGGAATGGAAGGTGAAAATTTGCATAATGTTCTGTTGTTTTCGAATTAGGGTCATAAAAATTGGTATTTGAGGACTTTGTAAGGGATAAATAAATACATGTGTCACTGTTTTTATAAATGCATTTCCTGCAAGGGAGAAGTCAAGATGAAATTTGAGGACAGTCAAGAAGAAATAGACACAAGGGGAGAAACAGGCAAAAAAATAAATAAACCTGAAAATACTAGAAAAAAAGTTTGTAGACGGGTAAAATGGGAGCTCCGTCAGAAAAAAATAGGTTTAGAGAAATTCAAAAAACATATAGGGAAGATGATCGCTAAAAAAAATGAATGCTTCGAATTCATCAATCATAATCCTAATGATTTTCAGGAGAAAGATTGGATCAGGATAAAAACCCTAGTATTCAATACCTACCGTAACAAATGAATTTGGAAATGTAGGTTATAGTTTTCTTTGCTAATTCAAGGGACTTTTTTACTTTCAACAATTTTACACGAGTGCAAATATTTGGTTTTGAATGAAAACATGTTTTAATAATTTGTACTTGTGTAGTACCCTTAAAAATATTTTACATTTTCCGAGTGATGTTAGTGGAAACTTTTCCAAAACAATTCGGGAAATTTTCCTCGGATTATTTTTCCGATTTTTTTTTTCGATAATTGCATTTACCGCTATTTTTGATCTCATGCGTCATTCAACATGAAAAATGATTTAACTCTCCTTTGATTCCATATGCATGAAGAATGTAAATGAGAAAATAACCACCATCACTCAAATGATCATGAAAATGAAACAAAATATACAAGCTTTCATTCAAATGCATAAAAAAATTATAATTTTCTTTATTCAAAACCTAACCGCAAAATATTCTCAAATTGAAATTTAAGAATCATCCTTGCAGTACAAGCTTTTAATCTGTTATTCACAGAATAACAAATGTACACTTTTGAAAAAAATTATTTGCATGGTAGTTCAACATATTTTTTTTTTCTATTCATTTTTAATCGATTCTTTGCAGTCATAAATAAAATCCGTCATCTTGAATTCTTAAGTTTTTACAAAAAAATCATCTTTGATTTCAACAACCCTAGATGCCAATTTTGAAAAGAAATGGACCATGAATCACACATCTTTGGACCATAAATCACACCACCATTTTGGAGGCGCCATCTTGATAATTTTGCATACAAAATGTCATAATACATGGTCACTCGAATGGAGAGCACCTGGGAATTCAGAGTCGATTTGAAATGGGACAAATTCCAATTGCAATATTTGAACCTGATAGACAGAGTGCAACTATATATTCTGGTTGGATTAGTGTCTTTCCTTCATGTAATAATAATAATAAGACTTTCAGCCCAATGAAATTTGTTCCAAAATCAAGTGAATAAAAAAAACTATTCGACTACCACTTTTATTCGAATGCACCGAAAAGGAAAAAATAAGTCTTTCAAATGTGTGACGTGGGTTAATCTGTGTGAAACAGATTGAAAAGCTTGTCGCGCAGGAATACCAATTTTTTATTATCTATCTGAAAACATTGCGCGGCGAGCTTTTCGATCTGTTATTTTTCCTTCGTATGCATTAGAATAAAAGCTTGTCATTGAAAAATACTTTCAATAATATTTATTCAATTCTTTTTAGTCATTATTTCCGTAATCTTGAATTATCTAATTTTAACGAGAAATAATATTTTCTGACCTTAACAATTTCTAGATACCATTTATAGATGAAATCGTCCAATAAATCACAGCACTCCTCCGCCATCTTAAATTTATAAATGTGGACAAAAAATTCATAATCTTCGACCTCAAAAATCCCCACACACCAATTTTGAATAGAATCAGAACATGATAAAAAAAACTCGTCCGCCATCTTGAATTTATGAATTTTGACAAAAAAATCTTAATCACCGACCACAAAAACCCTCACACCAATTTTGAATGGAATCGGACCTCAACAACAGAACTCGTTCGCAATTTTTTTAATTTTTGACCCCAGAAACCCCCACACCAATTTTGAATAGAATCGGACCATAATCAGACTCTTCCGTCACCTCCAATACCAAGGAACCCCACATACCAATTATCGTACGTCATCTTGGAGCCGTCATATTGAATTTATGAACTTTGTCAAAAAAATCATGATCTCCGATCCCAAAAACTCCCACATTCCAATTTTTATTAGAATCAGACCTTCATCACATAATTTGCCAACATTTTGGAGCCGACATGCTGTTTCTCCGCTAACAGAAATTCAATAATGCATTGTCACCGGAATTATGAAAAACTGCCAAATTTCAAGTTAATCAAACTAGAAGTGGGTCAAAATTCACTAACAAGTTTTGAACAGGAGATAGACAGGTATATGGACAAAGCAAGTTAAATGAAAGCTTTTCAAAAGCTGAACTTTGAAAATATCCATTTCAAATAATTGTTTGTTGCTCAATGTTTATTTGTAGGAAAATCTTTAGGAATATAGTGAACAGAGCTGTCAACAAATTAGTCTTTCAAATATAATTTTCCGTGAAATAAAGGTATCCTCAGATAATAAAAAATTACAATATATCGACAATAGGGTTCAAATTTGCTGCTGAAACTTCGTCAACACATAAACGGCGCTGCTGCCAAATTTCGGGTTGGTATTCGTCGGTAAAATGCATGGCATTATATACCATATGCTTCCCCAGCGGAAACGCCGCCTATACGCTCAGTGATGGAACTAAATCAGTATAAAAACCTTCATTTCACCGCTTTTCCGAACCCGGCCATTATTTCGTCCCGTGTGCGTCCCTATCCTCCTAGACAGTTTTACATAGCAAAACCTTGTCAAGCCCGAAGCCGGGTCTGAGTTCGTAGGATTTGGTCTGGGTTTGTGGGCAGTATGTACCGAAACGGGCCTGACAGACGGACAGACGGAGACAGACGGACGAGACGGAGCAGACGGAGCAGACGGACAGACGACGGACGGAGACGGAGCAGACGGGAGACGAGACGGAGACGACGGACGAGACGGACGGACAGACGGACGGACGACGGACAGACGACGAGACGAGACGACGACGGAGCGACGACAGACGGACAGACGACGAGACGCGGACAGACGGACAGACGGACAGACGACAGACGGACAGACGGAGCAGACGACAGACGGACAGACGGACAGACGAGACAGACGGAGCAGACGACAGACGGAGCAGACGAGACGAGACAGACGACGGAGCAGACGGACAGACGGACAGAACAGGCAGACGGAGCAGACGGACGACAGACGAGCAGACGGAGCAGACGAGGCAGACGGGCAGACGACAGACGGCAGGCAGCAGACGGAGCAGACAGAGCAGACGGAGCAGACGGCAGACGGAACAGCAACGGCAGACGAGCAGACGAGGCAGACGGAGCAGACGGAGCAGACGAGAGCAGACAGGCAGACGGAGCAGACAGGCAGACACTGACAGACAGGACGAGACGGCAGACGGACAGACGGCAGACGGACGGGCAGGAGCAGACGGACAGACAGGCAGACGAACGACGGCAGACGAGCAGACGGCAGACGACAGACGAGCAGACGAGCAGACGGAGCAGACGGAGCAGCAAGCAGACGCAGACGGCAGACGGAGCAGACAGGCAGACAGAGCAGACGGGCAACGGCAGACAGCAGACGGAAGCAGACGGAGCAGACGGGCGAGCAGAACAGACAGAGACAGACGAACAGACAGGCAGACCGGACAGACGAGACGGGAAAAGCAGACGGAGCAGACAGGCAGACGGCAACAGAAGACGACAGACACAGAGAACGACGCAGACGACGGGACAGAGACAGAGCAGACGGCAGACGGCAGAGACGACAGGCAGACGGCAGACGGAAGACAGAACAGGCAGACGGGCAGACGGAGCAGACGAGCAGGACAGACGACAGCAGACGACGAGAGCAGACGGAGGCAGACGGGCAGACGGAGCAGACGGAGCAGACAGGCAGAGGGAGCAGACGACAGAGCAGACGAGGCAGACGAGCAGACGGACAGACGGAGCAGACGAGCAGACGGACAGACGGAGCAGACGGAGAGCAGACGGACAGACGGACAGACGAGCAGACAGAGCAGACGGAGCAGACGGAGCAGACGAGCAGACGACGACGGAGCAGACGGAGCAGACGGGCAGACGGAGCAGACGAGACAGACGGACAGACGGAGCAGACGGAGCAGACGGAGCAGACAGAGCAGACGGACAGACGGACAGACGGACGAGACAGACAGGCACGACAGACGGACAGACGGACAGACGAGCAGACGGAGCAGACGGCAGACGGACAGACGGCAGACAGGAGACAGACGCAGACAGACAGGACGAGACGGACAGACGAGCAGACGAGACAGACGGACAGACGGACAGACGGAGACGGCAGACGACGACAGACGGACGACGAGCAGACGGCAGACGAGCAGACGGAGCAGACGGAGCAGACGGAGCAGACGGCAGACGGACAGACGACAGACGACAGACAGGACAGACGAGCAGACGAGAGCAGGACGGACAGACGGACAGACGGAGACGAGACGGCAGACGAGCAGACGGAGCGACGCGACGGCAGACGGAGCAGACGAGCAGACGACAGAGCAGACGGAGCAGACGGAGCAGACGGACAGACGAGACGGCGACGGCAGACAGACGACGGACAGGAGACACGGACAGACGGACAGACGGAGCAGACGACAGACGGAGCAGACGGAGCAGACGACAGACGACAGACGGACAGACGGCAGACGGACGAGACGGACAGACGGACAGACGGCAGCGCAGACGACAGACGGACAGACGGAGCAGACGGACAGACGGACAGACGGACAGACAGGAGCAGACAGACGAGCAGACGGACAGACGGACGAGAGCGGACGACGGCAGACGCGACAGACGGACAGACGGACGAGACGGACAGACGGACAGACGGACGAGCAGACGAGACGACGAAGACGGGCAGACGGACAGACGGACAGACGGACAGAAGGACAGACGGACAGACGCACAGACGGACAGACGGACAGACGGACAGACGGACAGACAGACTTGTAATTATGATTCAATTCCTGAAAACTGGTATTTGGGGGTTTTCGTGGTTGAAGATTATGATTTTTTGTCAGAATTCATTTAATCAAAATGGCGGCTGCAAGATTGCGGACGATCTCTGTGATTATGGTCCGATTCTATTCAAAATTGGTATGTTGAGGTTTTTGTGGTCGGAGATTATGAATTTTGTCGAAGATTATTGATTTTTCGTCAGAATTCATAAATTGAAGATGGCAGCTCCAGGATGACGGATGAGTTGATCTCTAGATGGTCTCCTCTAGAAAAACTAGATAGCTCAGAACTTAAAGGAAAAATGCCTCATAATGATGCATTAACAAAAATGCATAGATTGAGGCGTACTTACTAAAAAGAACAAAATAAAATAACTATTCGAAAAACCCTTTTCAATGACAAGCTTTTATTCAAATGCGCTAAAAATTAAAAAATATGTTTTTTTCATATGCGAAATAGGTTATTCCATGAGTTATAGATTCAAAAGCTTGTCGCTTTTGTATTCGAACTGAAAAGTTTGCGCGACAAGCTTTTGAATCTATAACTCAATTACAATAAAAGCTTGTCTGCAAAAAGGTTTATTTTATAAATTATTTTTTCACATGGAAGCCCTCTATCGTGACGCGACCTATTTCGGGCAGTTTACTCTCATCGTCGGAAGGATTTTTTTTCTGTCCCTTTGACGGTCAAACAAATTGATTCGACCCTGTGTTATCATTCCCATGGAAGCCTTCTATCAAGCGGTCTTCGAATTTTTCCTGAACGCGGCATATGTCGGGCGACCTATTTCTTATCATCAGAAGGAATTAATTTTTTTTCTGTCACATTGACGGCCAAACAAATTGATTTGACCCTGTATTTTGATTCACATGAAAGTCCTTCATCATGCAGTCTTTGAATTTTTCCTGAACGCGACCTATTTCACCAAGATCCATAGGGATTGTTTTTCACTTTGACAACCATACATATAAGACAATACACATCACAAAATGTTACATACAAAGAAGTGAAAAATCAACACTTACTTTATTTCCGACCAAAATTTATGTGCAGCTGGAATAAATTATGGCAAATTATACCTTTATTCAATATACAAACCCCAAGTAGTAAGATTATTTTGCAAAAATTATTTGGCCTCGCATATCAATTTTCTGTGGATATTTCAACTGTCTCTATGCACTATGGGGTGGCTTAAGACATATTTAAGTTAAAGCCCTGAATAAAGCTGAGTAGATGTATGTCAATGATGTATCACCTACGCTTAGAGTGTGCCTTGGTGAGAATCCATCTGCCATTGATCTCAAATGACTCCTCCATAGCTAACAGAATTGGCTGATCACATCTAGAAGACTAGTACGAATCTGATGATTTTCCTAACAATATTTTCACTCTAATAATAACTAACTAACTACTAAGTGGGACAATTCAAGGTGGACTGGGACATATTCAGAGCTCGATCAGAAAATGGTATCAATACATAAACTGACAAGTACATAACTTTGACTCCCAATTTGGAAAAGTATGCAGTGACAGGTGCTGCCCATTCACTCCCAATTATTCACTAGGAAAATAATTACAACATAACTGAATACTATCAATGGATATCGTGATGTCTTCAATTTTTGTTTAATCACGTGCAGTGTTTTTTCACCTGGAAATAGTATGAGACGAATCGAAATTACCACTTCATCTCGATTCAGAACCCGAATTGAGTAACATAAAAAATAGGAAAGATTAGTCATGCAGACAAAGTCAATCACTATACTCTAGGTCTATCATTGAAGGTATTTCATTCAATAATGATAACATGTAGTCGTAGATGAAATTAGTGTTAATGAACGTGTTCTCAAATTAATTTTCTAGGAGTTTTTCCCGCACTGTTTCAGTGTTGGCAATCTTAACGTTCGCCTCTAAATAGTATAAGGTCCGGTGTCTCAGGGAGTACATAAGCGTTTCATATATTGAAAAAATATGGAAAAAGTCTGGTTCAGAAACACGTGAAAAAGTGCAAATTTTTCATATCTTGGCCATTCCACAATGTACTGTACTGTATTCCCGCGTTCAGCGATACCTGTTTGAGAATTCCGATGATTTTTTCTTTTTCGTATCACAATTGGCAGGGTGTGAGAATGATGAAATTTCATGACCGATATTGGGATTGGTTTCTATCACCATATTGAACTCATAGACTGTGTGAAAAATAACGAATCTATTGATATCCATCCAATTAAATCGGACAGCTTAACAGAAAGTCATTGAATGAACAAAGTTTTCAACTCACCTCCGTAATCGGCAGTAGCGGGGCAATCGACAATTCCATCACATACTAATCTTGCAGGAATACATATTTTTTTCTCTCCGGGGCAGGTGAATTCACAAGCTTTGCCTGAAAGTTCCTTTGGATTCCCTTCTGCTCTTAGTCTAGATGACATGAACGATCCATCTATGTTTCTTGGCAAATGAAACATTTCTGTCCACGATATCTTGAGAGCTGCTCTGGTTGGAGATGTTTTTCCTATAAACTGTATTGTTATACTCGGGTCGTTTCCATCTGGGCTCAATTCAGCTGATGACAGTATTGGAACCTCCTTGGCTAGTGAAACATTTTCACCACAAAAAGACAGAAATGGATCAATTTTTCCTTTCAGGTATACATCGACAATCCCATCATCACAAGATTTTGATGAGAATTTTATTCTGTCGAAGTGAAGCCAGAAATCCCTGTCTCTATTAACTTTTATCTCCCATATACACCTGTGTAATGAAAATGAAAAGGTCAGTTACTGGATTTTCGAATGTGAATAGTTGATATAAATCATTCTTCTGATAATTATATATAAGTGATGTTGATCATTTGAAATAATATCAACAACTCCTCATTCTGAATAAGAATGTTGATTTTCAAAACTGGACGATAAACGTTTCTGGAAAATATACCTAGGTAAATAGATTCATGACGTATTAATGAAAGGTGGATTGTTTCTCAAAGTAATATTCAGCTCCGAACTAATGTTTTATGAAACATTATTATGGTTCTAGTAGATGAGATTTTTCATCGGTTGATTTGAAAATTAATATGATTTTTCCTCTGACTAATTTCTTTCGGATAAAAAACCTATAACAATGTGCCTTCATCGCAAAAAAAATTCCGTCTTTGAGCAGTTCATATTTGATTGAGATCCTATATCTGACCTTTACGATTGTATTCAATCAATTTGGATGCAGCCATTGATCCTACAGATCCACAGAAGGATTTCAGCATATTTTGGTGAACAGGATGACTCCGGAGTTGTATTTCCCAGATTATTGTTTAACTGATTCAAATGCAACTATCTGCATAGTGATCCTATATATTGATGTGTAATATACTGAATTGACTTTTAGCGTACCGAAGGAAAAAATATCGTCGAAGCCACTTGTGGCCAAGGATAATCTCCAGGGCTCAAAATTATCACAGCAATTTTCAAGTGCAACTGTGGAAATTCTGTTAATAAAAAAAAATTATTGCTTTGTTAAAAAACCAACCGTTTAATATGGATGGAGAAGTGGGTTGGTACTTTATTCCAAGCCATATTTGGAATTGACATATTCTGCATGTACAGGGTGATTCAAAAGTACTTTGACAAACTTCAGGAGGTGATTTCTAACAATATTCTGAAATGAATTAGTCAAATAAATGTATGTCCAGAAACGCTTCGTTTCCAAGATACAGGGTGTTAAAGTTTAATTTTTATTTTCGTTTTTTTTAAATAACTTTCGAAATACTGACCTTAATCGAACGAAAATTGGTATTGAGAGGTTTTTTAAGGGTCAAATTCGAACCTGATGTTATAATTGCTCTTACTCGTAGGGGGCGCCACCTACACGTCTTTTTCTTTTTTGAAGATTCATAACTTTTTAGACCGTACTTCAAGCACATTTTTCAGTAAAAAAATCAATGTCTCCATCATATCTGCGTAAAAAAGCTACCGCTGTTACAAGTCGCTATAAGCAACCGTTTTCTTAGATATTTGGACTTTCAAGTCGATTATTTGATAATCGATGCGTGTTGAAGTTATTACCATTATTTTGCATTTTTCACAAGAATGCTTCGGAAATGAATTTGACGTTAGTAGTAGTAGTTTCGGTTTTTTCTAGGGGGCGCCACCTATTGTATTTATTTTTACTCGTTTGAAATAGTTATTTTTGTATCGAGGGTGCAAAATCTGTATTTGTTTCAATAACATTTGCAAGAAATATCAACATTTTATTTCAAGAAATTTTGAATATGTAGAATGAAATAAAATAAACGAAACTGAATTGCATTCAAATGAATTGTTCAAAGTGTCCACCTTCAGCAAAGATACAGACATACAGTCTTCTAGTCATCGAATCTCGTAGCCGCTCAAAAATTATTGGTGTGTTTATTATTGTTTCACATGCGTCTACTATTCGGTTTCTTAGATCTTCCTCGTTCGCTGATGGAGTTTCATAAACTAGTGACTTCAAATGTCTCCAAAAATAAAAATCTAGCGGGTTTAGATCTGGGGACCTTGGTGCCTACGCCTGGTTAGGTTATTCTACACCCCTACCCATCCATCGATTTGGATAGACAGTGTCAAGGATTTCACTGGCTACAACGCTGAAATGGGCTGGAGCCTCATCATGCCTAAACCACATGCGGATACGAATTTCTAATGGTACATTCTAAAGTAGTCCCGGCAATTCATTTTCTAAAAAGTCTCTGTAAGTGTCGCTATTCAGTCGGAACGAAAGAAAGAAAGGACCTATCAAGTAATTATCAATTAATGCCGCCCATACATTTACAGAGAATTGATAATGATAACGTCTTTCACTAACTGCGTGCGGATTTTCAAGAGCCCAAACATGGTTTTTGTGAAAGTTTGTGATAGCTGAAAAGGAAAACATTCTCAATTGAATATTAAATATAAAGATTTTCCTGTGAATTGAAAAATCCACGATAAATGAAGTTATTTTTCTGTGAATGTCTAACAGAAAACAACTACTTCCCCGGCTAAAGCCACGCCGGACATTGAACCACATCTGATAGATATTCTGGAAAGACTAACTCAAAAGAAAAAATCTGTAATTGAAAATTTGCATTTTCATTCAGATAGTTATTTGATTTTCTATTCCAGTCTTAATTGAGAACTCATAAAGATGAATGAGGCAGAGAAAAATGTTTTCCAAAAGAGAGTACTCACCAGAATTGATATGTAACATTGACGCAAGAGAGGCATCGCATTCACTAGGTCTTCAATATATTTTTGTCGACAAAAATCGATTTCACGCTTCCACGATCATCAGGAAGACCGGAAAAAATGGAAAACACATTTTAAAGATAAGTTTGCCTCGTCCGTGAAGAGTACATATCTTAAAAATTAGGGATTTCCTGCCATTTTTTTCAAAAACCACTGACTCGTGGCAAAAGAGCTTTTACCGTTTGAATATGGTATGGATAAAATTGTTGATTGTGAATAATTCTCCAAACTGTACTAAGTAGAATTGAGCGCTTCAGCAATTATTCTTGTACTTGTTTCTGGATTCTCCTCGAGAGCGTTCAAAACAGCTTATTCTAATTCTGGGGTTCGGACTGCTCGTGGTCTTCCAATAATATCTCCAGGTAAATATGTCCTGTTTCGCGCGCATTGCATCCGCAAGACCATAAACGAAATACATATCGGCTAAATGAGCATTATTGTTTAAATAATCCATTTTTTCAAAATTAGTGTTGTAAAACTTACAGAAACTTCAACAAAACAACAAAACGTTTAACTGTCACAAAATATGTAATTAGCAAATCTAATTACTTAAACGTCAAATTCATTTCCTAAACATTCTCGTGAAAAATACAAAATAATGGTCATAACTTCACGCATCGATTATCAAATAATCGACTTGAAATTTTCAAGTTCAAATAACCAGAAAACGGTTTCTTGTAACAAGGGTAGTTTTTTCACGTTGATATGATAGGGAAATTGATTTTTTTTACTGAAAAATGTCCTAGAAGTACGCTCAAAAAAGATGAATCTTCAGAAAGAAATACGTGTAGGTGACGCCCCCTACGACTCAGAGCAATGATAACATCAGGTTCGAATTTGACACCTCAAAAAACCTCCAAACCAATTTTCCTTAGATTAAGGTCAGTATTTCAAAAGGCATTCGAAAAAAAAACGAAAATAAAAATAAAATTTTAAAACCCTGTATCTTGGAAACGAAGTGTTTCCGCACATATATTTATTCGGACAATTCATATCAGAATATTGTGAGGAATCACCTCCTGGAGTTTGTCAAAGTACTGTCGAATCACCCGTATACAAAACCTAATGATAGTTCTCGAAACGACATGATGCGAATATTGTCAAGACAGAGATGATGAACGTCAAAAGTTTCCTGATGATGCTGAAGGTGTAGCTTTCATGGTGAACAATTCAAGCTCTAGTTCCAAATACAATGAACTTTCTCGAATGATCTGGTATGTTGACTCAGGAGCCTCAGATCATTTGACAAACGATATTCAAGTTTTGGAGGGTGTGAAGGAGTTGGAGAAACCAATAAAAATTGGAGTTGCAAAAGCAGGAGAAGATTTGGAGGGAACACATGTTGGCAGTATCAGAGTGTCCAATAACGTCGACGGAAGGATTCATAATTATACCTTACTGGATGTTATTTACGTGCCGAATCTCCGAAAGAATTTATTATCCGTTGGAAAAATTGGAGAAAAAGGTTTTAGAGTTGATTTTCACAAGCATCAAATTTTTATAATGAAAGGTAATGAAATATTGGTCAAAGGTTATCGTAAAGGCACTCTTTATGAAGTAGATTTTGGTGTAAATCTGAAACTATCAGATTCTTATATTTGTTCAAGAAATGAAAATATGTTGTGGCATCGTAGGTTGGGTCATTTAAATTTTCATTTCTGTAAAAAATTGCAGAATTTTTCTGATGGTATGGTTTTTGATAATGGGGCGGAACCAAATAAGTGTGAAATTTGTGTAATAGCCAAACAACATAGATTCATTCAATTCAACGCGCACCAAAGCAAGTAAACCTCTAGAAATCATTCATACTGATGTTTGCGGTCCTGTTAATCCAAAAACATGGGATAACAAAAGATGGATGATTTCACACATTTCTGTGTTATTTATTTGCTATTTTCCAAATCTGAAGTTTTTGATCATTTCAGAAAGTTTGAAGCGATGGCAAAGCTTCATTTCAGCAGATCAATCATGCATATTGGGTGTGATAATGGGGGAGAATATGTTTCGAATGAATTCAGAAAATACTGCTCTGAAAGTGGAATACAAATACAATATACCATTCCTTATACGCCTGAATTGAATGGTCATGCGGAAAGGTTGAATAGAACTCTTTTAGATAAATCGAGAGCTATAATTTTGGAATCAGGTTTATCAAAGTCTTTTTGGGGAGAAGCTGTTCGAACAGCTACGTACTTGCTGAATAGATCACCTACAACCGCGAATGTTGACTTCAAAACACCTTATGAACTGTGGTATGGGAAAGTTCCAAATTTAAATAACTTGCGTGTGTTCGGAAGTTCTGCATATCTTCATACACCCAAACAGTTACAGAAAGGTAAGTTCGATAAGAGATGTTCTAAATGTATTATGGTGGGATACAATAATAGTGGTTATCGTTTATGGAGCTTAGAAGAGAAGGTATAAAAGTTGGAAGGGATGTGATATTTGACGAAAGTTCTCCTAAAGAAAAAAAGTGTGAAATCATTAAATATCCTTTCATTACAGATATATCAGATTCAACGAATTTATCCACCCAGGTATCCCACTCATCTGAGACTAACGGTTCGACCTTCGAAGAGGAAGAAGTAACTGACACGGAAACAGAAGGCGTCGAGAATGTTTCTCCAGTAACAGATGAAGTGAATGCAAATAGGGATAGAAACCAAGGAAAGAGGTGTTCATCTCGATCTCATCAACCACCCCTCTGGTTGAATGATTACGAGGTAAATTATGTAGCAGAAAGTTCCAATAACACTTTCAGCATTGCATACTCCACTGAACCATTTGTGAATAATCTTCCAACGTCGATCGATGATGTTAAATCTCATCCTGATAGAAAACAGTGGGAGGCTGCAATGATGGAAGAATTGAAGTCTTTAGAAGAAAATAGAACATGGACTCTTGTACCTAGAACAGAAAAACATAAAATAATTGCTTGTAAATGGATTTTCACATTGAAGATGAATGAGAATAATGTTGTGATCAGATATAAAGCCCGGCTTGTGGCAAAGGGATATCTTCAGAAATATGGCTTAGACTATCATGATACTTATGCCCCAGTAGCTAATGTAAACACCATAAGGGTAATTTTAGCAATTGCGAATGAATTCAATTTATTTCTTCTCCAGATGGATGTGAAAACAGCCTTTTTAACATGGAAAACTACATGAAGATATTTTTATGGAACAACCTGAAGGATATACTGGGAATCCAGATATGATTTGTAAATTGAATAAATCGATTTATGGTTTGGAGCAAGCACCAAGGTTTGGTATTTACGTTTTGATGAGGTATTGCTTGAAAATGAATTCAAGAGATGTGAATCGGATAATTGTCTGTATATGAAATATACTAACGATCATGTTTTATATTTGATTTTATTTGTAGATGATATACTTATTGCTGGAAACTCCATGGCTGAAATAAATAAATTAAAAAACATGTTGAATAAAGTTTTTCGAATGAAAGATCTTGGGCAAATAGATGTTTTTCTGGGAATGAAAATCTCACGAAATATTGAAGAAGGTATTTTGAAAATAAATCAGACTCATTATATCACAAATATTCTAGAGAAGTTTGGTATGAGTGATTGTAGTTCGGTGAGAACACCTATGGAATCCAATTTAAAGTTGAATAATGATGGTGCCCTCACTCAAAATCCATTCAAAGAAGCAATAGGCTGTTTGATGTACATAATGGTTCATTCTAGACCTGATCTGAGTTTTTCAGTGAATTATTTGAGTCGTTTCCAAGCAAATCCCACTGAATTGCATTGGTCTTATTTGAAAAGTATACTCAGATATTTGAAAAGTACAAAAGATTTCGATTTGATTTATAGAAAAGGGAAATCATCTATTGCTTTGAATTGTTATTGTATTTTATTACCTTGAACCTTTGATATCATTTCATGAAACTTAGATTAAGAGGGAGTGTTGTGTTTCTAATCTAAGCTTTCCAGGTCTATGTATGTTTTGTTTTTGTTTTATTCAATTGTGAATAGGTAGTATATAATGTGAGATGTACTGTCAAGAAAAGTAAAAGCCTGTCAGATAAATATTCTCATTAATAAAGATATTTAAAAATTTGGTAAATTTTCGCGGCGAAACAATTACACTTCATTTGCATCTCAGGAAAATCAAATAGATACCATGTTACAATTCCATCGATTTCAACTTCCATACAAGAACTATTAAAAGCAGCAGCGTTGCACAAAAAAGCCACATGGTTTTTTAACGCCAGTGAAAACTTTAACACCCAAAAATTTCAACTTTTTGAATTTTCTCTGCGTTTACATCCTAGTATAATGGATTTTTTTAATGTAACAGGCTAACCTTCCATTGATACAACCATTGAAGATTATCAGTTTCACACTTATCAACCATACAACTCTGGAGTTATGATTTCAGTACAAGATTAAGATACATATACACTTCCATGTAACAGCTTCATTCACATAGGAGGAAGAATATCAACGGATCAACACAAAGTGCCTACCAAATTCATATTTATCAATAACGGCATAGCATATCTGTTCAGAGAACTAAGATATGAATTGAATGGTGTGATAGATTCTTTTCAGGTTTTCACAGTTTAATATAAAATTTAGTATAGATTACCAAAAAATGTTGAAAAGGGACACATTCCCATTTGAATATTGAATAGAAAGATTATTATGAATATGAGACAAGAATTAGTTCTCATTCGAGAAAAAGATGACATTGATAGTGGTAATTACACAGAAAATTCGGAGAAACCATACATTCAAATCACTGAACTGCACTGGAACGTACCTAATATATCACCAAGTATCAGCGAATACCTACGTTTGAATAAAATAGTTCGTAGTAATACAGAAATACCCATCAAACTCAGAAGTTGGAAATCAATAGAATATCCTACTTTGAATGATTCACGTGACACTTGGTCTGTCAAAAACTTATTGGAATGGAGAATATCCTGTACATTTTTATTTGCTACCATGTATTGTATTCGAAATGAGTTTATTCGATTGTCTGTTATATTAGACAGTTGTGTTTTTTTTATCTTGCTGATTACTGTAAATCCACGGTATAAACTCTCTTCCATTCAATCCATTCCATCAGGTCATGTGCTGAACAATAAGTTCACTGAGTTTTTGGACCGTTGGTGAATAATCAAAACTTCAAAGGTTCCAAAAATATTTTGACAAGTTGTCAAGTCAGTTGAATGGTAATTTTAGGGGTCAAGGGTCAGATGGGGTTTTGTCACCTTGCCTACACTGCTCCTTAACCACCGTCGGACATCATTTTTGCTGGGTAAGTTCTGACCACGCACATTCCCTGGAATGGGTGTGGCGGGATGGCCCGGCGCAGATGATGTCTGGAGGAGGTCGGGGGCGGATGGGACTTGGCTCCACATCACTCCATACTGATCCGGGGTCGAATGAACCAAGACCGTCCGTGCGCGGTGAAGAGCCGCATCCTTCACGAGGTGACCCCGATTCTGACAGAACACGGCGGATCTAGACTGGGAAGTCGAAAAACATCCCCCCGACCGTACGGAGGGCTACGTGGCACTTGGGATAGTAAGTGTCATGAGCGAGTCATCTGGGATACCAGGCCGCCTCCCAGAATGAGAAGGCCTTCTTCCTGCAAGGGGCCCTGCAGGGAGCGACAGCAAAGACCCCATTACTCGTGGAAATAACATGAAAGAATAAAAAAACAAAAAGAAACCCGCAATTGAAGCAACCAACCAAGAACTCCCAATCCTACCGGAGGGAGCTCCTACAGAACCCCCCCTCAACCCCTCTCGAACTCCCTCTGGACCTGAGGAAGGACCAGAGACCACCCAGAGTAGCTCCTCGGAGCACTCTTCCGCTACACCCCCTGAGGTCACTTCACCAGCGACCTCAGTAAACACCCCAATGACAGGGGACTCCATCGAGCCCCTTGCCTCCACCACCTTCCTACCACCTCACCCAAACCCCCCTCAGAACCCTTCGAATGAAGCCGAGGAACGGCAACGGGCCTCGATAACAGACCAAGCCCAACCAAAAGCGTGGAAATGCCCAACTCATGTGGGGCCGCAAGAAAAAGGAGGAAGATGGATCAGATGAAATAGCTGTTGACCTCCTCAACAGAGGCCCCAGATCCACGAGGAGCTGGACCTTCTGCCTACCAAGGAGGTTCTTCCGAAAGAGCCTCCGCTAATGAAAGGAATCCTGCAGCCAAAAGGGGCAGGACTCCAGAAACATCCCAGTGGACTCTAGAAGGGAAGTCAAACGTACGAGGACCGGTAACCCGGTCAATGGAGGGCTGACTACTCGCAAATAGCCACTGGGGTTGAATCCCTGCAGCTGGTCATTATCCGTGAAAACCAAGCTGTAGCTTGCTGCAGTGAGGACCAGCTGCTAGAGTTCTTAGACGCTGTGGGTGATATCATTGCGGAAACTGAAATGAGATCAGACTGGCGTAGGCAGCTGTTGGTAACAGCAGCCAACAAAAACTCAAAAGAGTGGCTCGCCAGGCAACTTGAGAACATTAAGCCCTGGAAAGATGCCACTCTGGTAGTGATGGATCCAGCAAGGCTACGGCTTCGCCGAGCCTTGATCTTGATATCAGGTGAAAGATTCTTGCCCAACCAGGACATCATAAAGAGACTGGAAAGGCAAAATCCAGGTCTCGCAGGATCCTCTTGGTGGATCTGAGAGAGAAAAGAGAAGAAGCATGGTCTCCGACTCGTTGTAGGGTTGGATGATGAATCCATAACCCTACTCAGTAGGGTTAACTTCGAACACTACTACAGCGCCTCACAGGCAACTGTAACGGTTCTTGAAGGGCTGATGGCCCAACAAAGAACATCCAGGGGAACCGAACAGGGACCTCTGGAACCCAAACCAGGGGTACCAGACCGGCCGCTTTGGGCCCCCCAATCATATGAATCCCGGAAGATGCCTCGGATGGGGAAAGCGGAGAGGCAGTGGCTGAAATCTCGGGAAAGGAAACCAGAGGAACCGAAGCAGGCACCCTAAAATTGCAAGGCGGAGGAACCCCAGCGGGGACCTACGAAAGAAATATCATCGAGAGAACACCATCACCGATGAGCGGAGAGGGGCGAGAGTCGGAAAACCTCGAAGTAATGATGGAGGAACCCGAGCCAGATCCAGCAATATGAAATGGCCAAACATCGGTGAAGCACTGAAGGAAGGTAAGCTAACAATTAATTCAACGTCTGTTAAATTCCTACAAGTAAATCTTCAACACGGAAAAGCTACCACTGCCCTGCTATGCCGAAGGATCCTTGAATTGGAATATTCTACTAATTCAGGAGCCTTGGGTACACCAAGGAAAGATTAGAGGCATGGGAATGGGCGGAGGAACAGCACACTAATGTGCCTCCGCCGATTCCCCCCGCGCATGTATATATACAAAAGGCATAGAAGTCTTTCCTGTCCCAGGATTCTATACCAGAGACCTGATGGCAGTAAAAAAAATACTCGTGCACAACAAAAGACCGCATTTGGGAAAAGGTAGTCGGCTCGGCGTACTTTCCGTACAAAAAGGCAGCTCCACCCGAAGAGGTCGAAACGCTGGTGAGATACTGTGAGGAGTCTGGGCTGCGTTTACTCATGGGATGTGACTCGAACGCTCATCACATATTGTGGGGACGTAGACACTAATCCCAGGGGTAATACTCCGCCAGAATTTCTCAGCACCAGCAACCTCGGAATAATGAACGATGGTACAGTACCCACGAACTTCACACCAAAGAGAGAATCGGAGATAGACCTCACCTATGTACACATGACTTACTGAATGAAGTCCAGTCATGTTCACTGGACATAAGAGTGTTTGAATTGTCTTTTTTCTCTCTTCATCAATTTCTTGTTGTGAACAAATGATTTCATTACGTGGCCAATTCTCTGAATTAGTGTACAGCCAGCTTGGACCATTCCATCAACTACTTTGCAATAAATGTTCCATAGTGCAGCCTCTAGACGCAACATCTGCTGGATGAATTTTTCCAGGAACATGGTTCCAGTCTTCAATGCCACTGAAAACTTTCCTGACTCTGTTTACAACAAAGGTACTCCAATTGGAATTAGATTTTACCCATGTCAGTGCCACTATTGAATCGCTCCAAAAATATATTTTTATCTCTCTGAATTCTGAGATTCTGTTCATAGTTTGGTGTAAGCGTACTCCTAAAACCATCCCTAATAATTCAAGTCTTGGTAGAGTCGTGTTTTTTGGTGCTACCCTTGATTAAGCTAACAACAATCTGATTGTTATGTTTCCACAATTGGTAGACCTCAAATATATACAAGTTGCGTGAGCTTTTTGACTTGCATCACAGAATACATGAATGCTTGTCGTTTCTGAATCTTCCAAATTAGTATTTTCACATAGTGTTCGAGGAATTTTACATAGACTGAGCAAATCGATTTGTTTCAACCATGTTTCGAACTGAGTATGGATATCTTCTGGTAAGTTTTGATCCCAATCAATTTTACTTTTCCATGTTTATTGTAACAACATTTTAGGTATAAGTGAAACTGGACTAATGAACTCTATAGGATCGAATAGTTCCTGAGCAATTGATAATAGACATATTTTTGTCAATGGAAAATTATTTTCTTTCATCAGAGATCTAGTATTACAAAAAATTGTATCTTCTGCAGAATTCCAAAGTAATCCTAATACTCCAACGATATTTTCTTTTGAATCAACTGAAATGGGTGGTTCTTCTAATTTCAAAGGATTGTGAACCCATCCTCTTGAATAAAATTTAGCTTTGGACATTAATAATGTACCCTCTTTGATGAACTGTTGTCATTCCTGACACTCGTTACACAATTTTCAACATAAAAGGAATCTTTAAGTTTTTCTGCAGACCCTTTCAAATGTGCTGGAGCTCTACTCAAATGATATGAAATTGTTGCTGAGAGAAGGAAGGGACTAGACTTAATTCCAAACATAACTCTACAATGTTTATAAGTTTTCGTTATTTGTTGTGAATAATCTGATCACCAGAAAAATCGCAAAAAATTCTCTATCCTCTTGTTTCAAACCTATCTGTAAGAACGCCTTTTCAATGGCAGAAATAACCTTATACCTATTCTGAATTTTAGAAGAAGTGCAGGAATCATTTCCAAAAAATTGGGTCTTTCATCTAAACAGTCATTCAATGTATTACCCTGTATATCCTTTGCTGAAGCATCAAAAACTGGACGAATTCTTGTTGTTGCGCTGGATTCTTTGATGACTGCGTCATGAGGAAGATAATGTACTCCTCTTTCCGTATCCTCATCAACTGTGACTTCTTCTATGATTCCTAGGTCATTCCATTCCCCGAATATCTTTTCACAGACATCAAACATTCCTTTGTCAACCAATCTCTTCATATTCGATTTCAATCTCTTCTGTGCCAAACTTTTATTACTCAATATTGTGGGATGACCGTCAATCCAAGGCAAGTTGACTTCATATCTATTGCTTTTGCATAAAATGGGGATTCACAACGAAACTTGGAATTCACTATCTAGTTCCTCTCGATATTTCTCTCAATCATACAAGCCACATTGCTTCTATATATTTTCCATATTATAATTCCAAATTTTGAATTACGTCATTACCCTTAGTAATAAATTTGTAAATCTGGCAACATCGCACCCAACGTGACACTTGACAGCACGCTGTCTTACCACGGCTGTCAAGCCAGTCGCCAAAAAAAATCTCAAAAGTCCAAACAAAGTTAAAATAGATCAAAGTCAGTGACTTTTCATCAATCTGAACACTATAAGTGTGATTCTTAGAACCAGGAATATACAACACATTTGAGAATGCTCACAAGTTTCAATTCAATCAAGATGATTTTTTATTCTCATGACAGGTACTGAATAATTTTTAATATTTGTACATAATTAAATCATATACATCTTAGATACATTTCAGATATTCCGATTAATTCCTCCACCCCAAGATTATACAGATCACCTAGAATTCACAAAGAAAATATTCCCATCAGGCATGTAATTTCGTACACTTACTCTCCTGCCCCTCCAAATTAGCTAGTTGGTTGAATTCAGTTAAAAATCCTCTAGAGCTTGCGATCAAAATTTCACCTCTCAATATTCCCCCCAATTGCATCTCAGTTTCTTTTGTTGTTTCCAACCTTTTTCCCAGTATAGACCTTGAAAATTGTCTCATGTTGATTAGACAATAACTTTTTTCCAATTATATTGAACCTATGCTCTCTAGTGGATCTAGTTCTTAAACAAAACTTTTTTGAATTCAATAATTCCTTTTATTATAAAAAATCAGGTTTAGCCATGGGCTCTACTTAGTCCTCTTTTAGCTGAAGTATAAAATATTTTGGTAAATAAACTCAATGCCAATATTGATTTAAATGTTTAAATCTCTTTCAAAACTTCTAACAACCTTAAAATATGTTTGGCAAATTCTAAAGATAAAATTCCAATGTTTGATAAATCTGATGTTTATAAACTAAATTATTCCATCGCTAATTGTGAAACATGTTATGGTTGTCAAACAGGCCGCAAGAACAGAACACGACTAGCTGAACACGTTCTATTAATAGATTCTAACTCTGAAAAAGAACTGATTAACTCCAATTCTGTTTTTTCCAACCATATTATAAACGAAAAACACAATTTTGATCCCAACCCTGACCTAAAAATTTTACATATTTGCGATAAAGGTAAAAAACTCAATCTCCCAGAAACCATTGGAATTAACAAGGCAATCAAAAGTTCTAATTTACATTGTATCAATGAACAAACTCATTTCTATAGACTAAAAGTTTTTAACTCCTTACTATTTTGATTTTCCATATCCTTATCGAATTTCATCACACTCAGCTACTTCTTTTTCTCGTTCCATGTCACAGTCTCAGACATTTCTCTGCCACTTTGAAACTTGATGTTCCATATGTCGAAAGTCTTTGTCATACGTCAACCATTAACCTATATTATTCTACCCTCGCCTCCATGTGTATTTGATGATAACATAAATTGAAAATCCGTTGGTAATATATCAAAATGTTGTTTGTTAGGACTAACCACGGTCTCTTACATTAGTGAACCCGCACTTGCTGCGGGCAAAATAATGTTACGTTATTGTAGCTTTTTTCAGTGTTGTTCTTCATAATTTTGTCCAACATACAATGGTAGGTTATTTTTCTCTTAACTTTTTCCCCTTGTAATTGATATATTTACTTCCCCCTTTAGATCTGCTTGTAACCCCTTCCATTCTGCTGATGATGAAGGACTAATCCTTCGAAACATGTCCAATTCCTGATGTAAATCTTCGTGTCACATTGGTATTAAAATTATTTTTGGTGGAGTTAGACTGTATGATTTCTCACCTACCTAGTATTTTAGATAAGCACTGAAGATGACCGTAGGCCAGAAGTGCTTTGCTTAAATATACAAAATTTCAAACGAAATACAGAATTTTAATTTTCGATTTGAAATCGTCGTGTATACAGCAGTCCAGCAGTATACAGCAGGTGTCCAGCTAGGTATCCGCAGTCGAAAACCAGCCAGGACCCGTACAGAAATGAGAGATGACCCGACAACCAACCAGTACTCGTAGAAAGGTGGCAGCCAGGACCCGTAAAAGGATGCCAAAGGTTGGACTCCCAGATTCTAGAAATTATAACTACAAACTACCCACGTCTCAACGTGTCCCAAAACCGTGAAACCCTGGAGTAATTATCAGAAAATCCAGAAAATATATTCATATTACGCTTGGGAAAATATGTACCCATGATTGTCCACCCAAATCTAGTTTCAACTGCTGTTAGTCCGTCATCGATATTATCGGTGTTACCGTCAATAAACTGCCGAATATATCCGTCCCTAATAAAAGTTCAATTTCACTTGGAACATTCTCGAATTCATTGTCATAAATAATTATATTTTTATTTCTCAAATAGTTTATATATGTAATAATGTCTAATCTTGGAATATTACATATTCTATTCTGTTCTAAGACATCTAATCTACATTCGAAAAAAATGTTGATGTCTCTGATAACAATATTGTATAAAGTACGGATTTGAGGTTCTGAAATGTAACCACCAAAAACACCCAATATAATTTTTTTTTCGCCCGATTTTTTCAAACTTATCTGTTTCGCAAAATGGAATAAAACATAAGAGCGTTGCGATCCCGAATCTAAAAGTGCTCTCACCAACTTCTCTTCATCTTCATTGACAACTTTTACAATAACTGTTTGTAATAATACTGAAGGAGAAAAATTACATGTGGGAACGTTATCTGTTTTATCGGGCTGTTTATTCTCAATACTCAGAACACTATCGACTCTGGTTTCTTTTAGTTCAGTGTTATTTATTTTTATATAATAATCGGATAATGTTTTTTCGAACATATCATACATTTGACATATGCTCTACAATTCTTCATTGAATGATTTTGTTTCAAACAAGCGAAACAACCTCTTTTCTTAGTGTTACATTCTTTTTTTTCATGGAAAGAAAATCCCTGTGCCCTTATGCATTCCTGACCCAAATGTGATTTGTCACAAAATAAACAAGTTGGAATTTTCTTACTCTTTTCAATATCCTTCGGGTTTCCAGAGAAAAGAGCTGCTGCTGTGTATGGTTCACTACTCTCACCTTTCTTCTGTGTTTTGAGAATGTTATCCTTCTGATATTAAAGCTCATTTACAAATCCTTTCTGTGCTAAGTTGATCCTCTCCTCAGATTCCTCTTCACTCCTTAAAAAACCCAATATCATTGATAAATAATCGGAATAAGTGTTGTTCTCCTTTGGACCACCCTATGTAAGATTTAACAATTTGATTTCATTAACATTTCCCAAACTTTCAACAAATCAGTTGGCAGAGCAGATTCAACCAAAGGTAGCAGCATTGAAGCGTATTTTTCTTTGGTTACCCCAATTGTCTCTAAAGCTCTGAGCTGTGTTTCTAATTAATCGTATAAACTGGAAAGTGACATACCTGTTTTCTCATTCATAGCTTACTTCAAAACTAAATTTAGAAGTTTTCTAACATATATCTCAATGAGTAGCTCATCTCTAGCGAACCTTGCTTTCAACTGGTCAATGTCGACAAAATAGTTTGCTCCAGATGGTGGGAAACTTTCTACTAATTCAAGAGCTGGTGAACCTTCTTCCATAAATATTGGAATTTATCCTCAACGTCTATTTTCTCATCTTCATGTACTTTTCTATACTGGCCCCAAAACCAAACCAATTCTTGATATTTCCATCAAATTTTCTCAGCTGAATTTTCGGCAAATATTCTCAGTAGGTCTTCACATTTGGATTGATATTCGAAATATTTATCCCTGTAGGATTGCATTTCTTGATATTCTCCTTTCAGTACGTCATCCAGTGCTCCGGAAAATGGAGTTCCTTTTGAATTATCATCAAGGCAGCTCAATCTTGTAGTTGTATCCTCCAGATTCTTCAGAAGAGACTCCAATTGGTATTTTTCTATAGGCTTTCCTATTTTAATTTCTATCTCCAAGGAATCAACTTTCTCGCATATGACGTTTACTTGTCTTCTGATAAACTCCTTTCTTTCCTTATGATTTCCATTGTGTGTCCTGTCACGGTCGCCAAAATGTAAATACTGCAGACTTGGGGTGAATTAGGTAATATTCACTGTATAATATTTAAATAACTTCATACCTTTTGTTACAAGAAGTGTATTTGACAAGTAAATTCTGACATTCTTATAATTATTTTTTCTACATATATAGGGTAATCATGAAAAACATTAGAAACATGAAATAAAGAAACCTAAAATTAATATATGAATTCCATTCCTAACAGGGTTCTTCGGAACCAACCCACCTCGTGCGAAGAAGAAGAAGGTAATTTTCAAAACAAAAACGTTTTTGTACAAATGGCTTCTTCAAGTGGATTGGGCAGGTTGCCATCGATAGAAAAGCTCAGAAGTCGTGAGAATTAAAATACCTGGAAATTTGCTGTTCAAACATATTTGGAACATGAAAAGCTCTGGGATTGGGTAACTGGTATAGAAAGGGATGACAAGAAAATTACAAAAGCCAAGTCCAAGATATTTCTACTTATCGATCCAATCAATTACATACACGTTCAAAGCGCAGAGACAGCTATAGAAGTATGGGACACGTTGAAAGAAGCTTTCGAAGACTCTGGTTCGACTAGGGGGGTTGGTCTCGAAGATTGCAACTCAGTCGAGGAATACGTTAATACAATCATTATCACCACTCACAAACTATCAGGAGTAGTCATAGTCAGTGATGAGTGGGTTGGTAGTCTTTTGCTAGCTGGTTTGCCCCATGAATATAAACCCATGATCATGAGCACTGAAAGCTCCGGTGTCAAGATCACAGGGAATTCTATCAAGACAAAGCTGCTTCAAGATGTGAAATATTCAAATAATGATTATGCATTCTCCACTCAGTCGAAAAATAAAAAGGTTTTATATAAAAAAAAACACGTTGTTTTCGTTGCAACCAATACGGCCACGAGGCACAAGATTGCAATAGAAACTTGAAGCCCAGTGACAAACCCCGAAAATCAAACCTTACCAAGACACAGTCAGCGGTCTTTTTCACTGGAAAAACTGATATAATGAACTGGTATATCGATTCTGGCAGGTCTATGCATATGACTATTCGTGATGATTGGCTCGAACAGCAAGTTTCTCCGGAAGTGAAAGGAATAGGTAGCTAACAATTCGAAACTCCAAGTTACTGCAATGGGAACAATTAACTTGAGAATATGTTTATATGGATCCGTCGAAAATATCCAAATTAATAATGTTCTGTTAGTTCTCGGACTTTCGACTGATTTATTATCTGTGAGGAATGGATACAAAATCCAATTTTCCGAAAATGTTTGTCGAATTTTCAATATTCGGAATGATGTAGTAGCTGATGAAAATTTGGTGGAAAACATGTACAAACTGAATATTTTCCCCCAAGAAAACTATAACTTTATTGTTTCTCATAAATCGGATGCATTATTATGGCATCGTAGGCTTGCTCATATCGATTTCTCCAATCAGAAAAAATTCAAAAATGGTTTGGCATCAGGTATCAACTGCGAAGAGCGAGAAAGAGAAACTTGTATTTCCTGGAAATTGTCCATAGTGATCTCTCAGGTCCGATGGAAGTTGCTTCACTTGGGGGAGCATGATATTCCTTCACGTTGATAGATAAAAATGAAGTAAAGATAATTGTTGATGATTTGAAAATTATGGTTGAAAACCAAAAAAGTATGAGAATAATTTTTTTACTGATAATGATTCAGAGTACTGTAATCAATATTTTAAGTCATTTTCGTGGAAATCAGGGATTCAACATAAGACCACAACTCCTTACACTCCAGAACAAAATGGTTTGGCCGAACGCACCAACCTATGGACTAATAATACTCCAGACTTGAGACATCTTCGAATATTTGGATGCAAAGCAATGGTACATGTCCCTAAGCAAAAACAAAGAAAATGGGACTCAAAATCGACCGAAATGATTTTCGTTGGATACTGCCACGATTCGAAGGTATATCGACTTATCTACCACAAAACAAAAAAACTTGTGAAGAGTAGAGAAGTAGTTTTTATCGAAAACACTATTCCACAGGAAAACAGCACTTTGACACATGATTCATCCCAATTCATCCGTTTTTTTTCAAGAATTTGCCCACTTTTCCGAAGAAATCTCCGTAGAAGATGAAACAAATGTATTTGATGTGGGGCGAATAATGGAAATGTTTGCTCTTAAGGGAGTTCACTTTTTTCACCCCAGCCTACATCAGATGTTCAAATCCTACGAAGATCTTCTAGGCACCCAAAACCAAAATCGATGACAATGTATCAGCTTTATTTCCCGAGAAGTCTCGATGTGATAGATTTATCTGATCCTTTGATAGTTGAAGAGGCGATGGAGAGACACGACGCCGAACTTTGGAAACAAGCGTTGTCAGAAGAATACTGTTCCTTACAAAAGAATCAGACCTGCAATTCAACCAATTCACCATCAAATCGGAAAGCAATAATTGTAAATGGGTATTCAGAACAAAAGAGACGCTGAAGGAAATATTCTCGGTATAAAGCACGTCTCGTTATCAAAGAAAATGAATCGATAACGAAGAGATTTTTTCTTCAGTAGTTAGGTATACATCCATATGTTTATTGATTGCTCTAGCTACAAAATTTTATTTGGTCATAGCTCAAATGGCAACTTTTCATCTACAGGGTGATCCCAGTGAGGAGGTTCATATGGTTCAACCCAAATAATGTATATCTAACCAGAATCCAACAAAAGTCTGCAAACTGAAAAAGCCATCTATGGTTTGAAACAAGCAAGCAAAGAATGGAATGAGAAACTGGATGCCACTTCAAAAAATTTTGGAATGAATCAAACCAGGCTGGATCCATGTGTTTATCATAATATTTCTGGAGAAAAAATAATTTTTGTTGCTGTTTATTTACTCATATTCGTAAACAACGGGGAGATGAAAAGCTATTTGAAAAATGAGTAACATAAAGTCTTCAAAATGAAAGACTTAGAAGAAATAAATAGATGAGTTGGTTTGGAAATATTAAGAAACCGTTCCACAGGTCAAATTTTTTGAGTCAGAAGAGGCACATCAATGAGCTACTGGTCAAATACAATATGACAGATTGTAAACCAGTCAGTACACCGATGGATCTCAAACAAAAGTTGACCAATGCAATTTATCCACAAAATGAAGAAGACGCAGAGTATATGCAAAGAGTCTTATCAGCAAGCAATAGGAAGTACCTACTATATCGCTCAAGGTATGCGACTCGATATTAGCTATGCTGTAAATACTCTCAGCGAATACAACAGTAATCTTGACAGAGCTCACTGGACTGCAGTTGGAAGACTGATGCGCTACCTCAAGTGTTCGATAGGGGTGAAAATGGAGTTCAATAAAAATGGCTCCAATGAAATATTTGGATTTTGTGATGCTGACTGGGCCAGTGATCCCGACTAAAGACTTTTGTTCCGGCTACGTTTTTCTGATGCAAGGGGATGTCATTTCATGGTCATCCGAAAGACAACAAACAATTGCTCTCTCGACGACGGAGGAGAAATACATGTCACTTTCTACTGCGAGTTCTGGCCGAACAAAAAAAAGCCACTGTCATATTTTGTGACAATCAAAGGCTGCTGTTTAGCACAATCAGAAGGGTATCAGGGTAGAACAAAGCACATTGATGTACGACACCACTACATCCGGAAAATAATATCCTACTACGATATTATGGTCAATTATGTTGGTACTAAAGAAATGGTGGCCAATGCATTGACTAAACCATTGAGTTCCAATAAAACATATTTTGTTCCAAAAACATGGGCCTGTTTTTTCAGTCAACGCGATGATGTTCTAGTGAAGGTATTGGAATGGCGAACATCCTGTATATTGTTATTTGCTACCATGTACTGTATTTGAAATAAGTTTATTCGATTGTCTATTATATAAGAAAGTTGTCAAAGTTGTCCTCTTTTTATCTTGCTGATGACTGTATATCCACGGTATGAACTATCATCCATTCCATCAAATCTCTGACACAATTAGAGAGTCCTCGACAAATTAATAATATAGCTTTTCAAGATGCATGTTGAGGACAAATTTTCAAAGATATGAGTAAATCTAATTACTGCAAATGTACGAGTCTCAAATAGTGAGAGATTTCTATGGCACGCCGTTCTGCTTTTTATTCGACTCGACCGTAAACTTCCATTCAAATGTCACTTCATTTTTATGCGACTTGCGATAATATAAACGAAATAGATATTATTGTCGTTGAGTGTAATTTCATTGCTAATAGCAATGTGAACTCTCATTTTCATGTCACATGCGCCTATCGATTTAATTTAAATTTCAATTGTATAATTTTTTTCGTTTGCGATATTGATATTGTTATTTTTTGTTTTGATGTCTATGTCCGATTGTCTTACATTTTATCACTTACATCACGCATCACCGACATATCCAATGGAACTCAATATTACTATTTGCCCGAACATGTAACTGATTGCCACATAACTATGTTTGCTGATGACACAACGATAACAGTTGCTAGTCGTGAACCAGATGATTTAGTAGCAAATGTCGGCAGAATCATTGATACATTTACATCATGGTGTGACAGGAATCAACTTATTTTGAATTAAAAAAAGTCTGTATCAATGAAATTTTACAATAGGAAGGATAATATCCCTCATGGAATGATTGATATTGATGAAATAACCATGTCCCAAGAGGTAAAATTCTTGGGAACATTCCTAGATGAAAGGTTAAGCTGGGATCTTTATATCAATCACATATGCAAGAAACTGAATTCAGCATTCTTTGCAATTAAGCAGATGAAAACTTGTGTAGCCACAGAAAGTCTGTTAAACATCTATTATGCAATGGTATACTCACATAATGTCATGAGGTTGTGGAAGAGATTTTAGTGGAGTATTTGTGGGTCAGAAACGTATCTTGAGACTGATCTTTGTTATGGACTACCGAGTCAGTTGCAAATCAGTATTCATAAGAGAGAAATTGCTCACTGCCCCATCGATATATATTTCAAATAGTGTGAAATTCTTTAGAAGTAACTTAAAATCTTTTGGAACAAATGCTTCTTCTCATGCTTATCACACACACCATGGTGGTCACTTGAGAATACCTAACTACAAAACCGCAAAATTCGAAAATTATCCTCTCTACAAAGCACTTAGTTTCTACAACAAACCACCAACTGAAATGAAATGTTCTGGAAATGACAGAATATTTTTCAATAAAACAAAATGTCTGCTAATTAATAAATGTTACTATTCTCATCAAGAATATTTGGATGATTCATTATAACTCATGTTATCTTTTAATATGTATCTTGTAACATACTGCCATCTCTGCTGTTAGCTTTTCCGTTTTTATATAACCATGGTTTCAACTTGTCAGTGACAGAATATTTATTGATAGAACAAAATGTTAGCTGACTGAAAATTTCACTATGCTCATCAAAAATATTAAGATGCTTTCAGTGTGATTTATACTTTCAAATATGTATCTTGTGTCATGTTGTCGTCTTTTTCTGGTCTTGCGGTAACTGGTTAAAATTTTACATATACTTGCCGTAATAATGTTCTCAATATGTTTTTTAATTTTACCTAATTTTTGTGGTTTATTTATAACTCTTTTGTTATATATGACTTTACCCTATGTACGTACTGCACATCTTTGTGCTTTATATGACCTACCATATGTACACACTGTACCAGTAATGGTTAATAAAATTATTATTATTATTATTATTATTATTATTATTATTATTATTATTATTATTATTATTATTATTCATTTCGTTTTAAAAACTACCAGTCAGGCCCTTACTTCCGAAGCTCCGACTCATTCGGAAGGGCGCGCTGGTTACATAAACCAATGACCTCTCCCCACACCCGTGAGGCGAGAGATCATTGGGTCCGAGAATCATGTGTTCTGAGCAGACGTAACGATCCGAGAATGACTGCCTTCTGCATGCGGCCGGCTAGAGATTCTGCCGATTTACGGCATGCCGGTATAATTTCCAGGTTTGAGAGTAGCGTTGGCATCATTCCACCAAGGGCCCCTATAATCAGAACCACTATCTTTACAGAATGGTCTGGATAGAGTCTGCGGAGCTCGGAGAGTAGATCTCGATACTTCGTCCGTTTCTCGTCCTCTTTTCGCACGATATTCGTCTCGCCCGGAGCCGAAAACTCTATGACGTATATCGTTTTCTGCTCGCGGTCGAAGAGGACTACATCAGGCTTGTTGGCTTGTATTTGCCTGAGGGTGGGGAATGAGTAGTTCCAATAAATTCGGCACTTCTCATTCTCCACAACGGACTCAATATCCCCCGGAGCGTAGGGCAGCACCGGTGTCTCATCAATACCGTACGAGTGTCGTAAATGATAATACAGCACTCGTAACGCCGCGTTATGACGATGGATATAGGCTGAGACCGCATATGCTGTACATGCTGACAGCAAGTGCATGATGGTCTCAGGCGCTCCACGGCAGGCCCTGCATCTCGTGTCAGGGACCTCTATACCCATCACGCGACTTCGGTAGACGAGAGTGTTGAAAACACCGTCCTGGCAAGCCATGATGAATCCCTCAGTCTCCGACTTGAGTCCACCTGACCTAAGAAAAGCAAAAGGTCAGCCTTCGGATCAGCCGTGGTCTTCAATATGTTTGTAGAAGATTCCATGCATCGGCTTATCCTTGTGGAGCTGCAGATGTACAGTATTATCTGCAGCTTTTATGTGGACTCTCCTTCGAGCGGGCTCCAACTCGGTGATAGAGTCTTGGATATCCCGCTCGGTGTCGAATACAAGACCGAGTTCATCGGCTGCACGGATTGCTGCCTTAAAAAGAAACGCTCCTTTCCCTGCGATCTCATGGTCTTTGACCATGCAGAGAAGGGGATCCAAGCTCCTGATGACTTTACAGGCTCCATCCAGCACCATCCTGTTGTGTAGACACTCCAAACTCAGAAGTCCACGGCCTCCTTGTTTTCGGGGGAGGTACAACCGTGGAACGGACGATTTCGGATGCAAACTACGATGTAGGTGCATCATTTTTCGAGTCTTCACGTCAATTGCACGCAGCTCTCCCAAGGTCCACTTCACTACCCCAAAGGAGTAGATTAGTATCGGAACGGCAAGCATGTTGGTGGCAGAAACTTTGTTCATGCCCGACAGTTCTGATGACCAGATCTGCCGGAGTTTCTGCTGATACTTGCCGCGGAGAGCGTTTTTAACCGTCACTACCTCTTGGGTGCAACGTTGTTGCACTCCTAGGTAGGTATACGCCTCTCCGGCATCCAGATGGCGGAGGATGCTTCCATCTACCAGCTGCGCATCCTCTCCGTAATCCTCGCATCGTCCTCTTCTGAGATGAACCAGTGCACATTTATCCATCCCGAATTCCATACCGATAGCATGCGTGTACTCTTGCACCACCCTCAGAGATTGCTGCAGATCCATCTCACCCGAGGCATAAAGCTTCAGGTCATCCATATAAAATAAATGGGTGACCTTATGCCTTCGGTCTCCGGGGGTGCCACAGTTGTAACCACGGGTTTTTCTGAGCGCAACGGATAATGGCATAAGTGAGATGCAAAAGAAGGGGGCTGAGGGAATCCCTTGGAACACGCCTCTTCTGAAGATAACCTGCTCTCGTTTGGACTTTGGCTCCACCTGATGTTATGGTGAAGCGAGTCCTCCAGAGTGGTATCAACTGTTCAATGCATCTCACTATTTGATCGGGTACCGCAAGGCACCTGAGCAAATGCAAGATCAACTCATGCGATGTTGAATCAAATGCCTTGCGATAATCGATCCAGGCCATCGAAAGGTTGCGCTTATACTGCACGGAGTCCTGCGTGATACATCTATCGATCAGCAGGTTCTCCTTGCAGCCAGCAACACCTTTCTTTGACCCTTTCTGCTCATATATCCGTTCAAACACCTGTCAACTGCGAGGAGTATTCGCGTGTACAAAATGCGCGTAAACAATTTGTAGCACGTGTTCAAGCATGTTATCGGTCTGTAATTCTTGGGATTAGACAAATCTCCGTTTTTGGGGATTAGCACGGTTCGCCCCTCGACAAACCAAGCCGGAATCTGCTGCTTCCACTAAGCCACGAGTTGAAAACTCTGGCTAAGGGTGGTGGGTACTAGGAAACTTTTTCCACCACAAGTTGCTCAACCCGTCTGGGCCTGGAGCAGCAAAGTTCTTCGAGCCCTGTAGAGCTTTCCGAACATCTTCCGGGGTTATCGGTTGGCGCAATTCATTGGGATGAGGCTGCTGGAACCTCCTACAGAAGGCTCCAAACTGCGTCAGGGCTGGAGTGTCTATATTGAGTGGCTGCGGATATTCGTAAATCTCCTTCCAGAAGTTTTCCACCTGATCAGCGGTCGGCGGGTTTTCCACAACAAGCGGCGGTTGCTGGAATAAGCGGGAGGGTTTCTCGCGAAACAGTTTGTTTTCCGCGATCCTCTCGCTCGCCGTACTAGTGACTTTTGGCAGCCACTAGTATTCGTATCCTATCAAGGCAGTGTTGTTTGATGGTTAACAGCACTCCTAGATTTAATGTGTGATGGACTCGTCGCAACTTAGTTGCGATTCGCCTCACCGTTCGCGTAAATGGCCTATTGGCCACTACGTAGTCCATCACACATTGGATACGAGATGCGTGTTGTCTCGCCGACTTGATTTTAGCTTCCATCTTCTGTATGCGTCTCTCATGCTTTCTAGTCGGAGACGCATTATTCTGCGTATCCGCACGGGAAAGCACAAGAGCAGCGTCATACACGGCGGTGTTGATTTGCCAGATGTCAGCTTCTTCTGGAAGCGCTTCACGAATCTCCGCATCCACTCGAGCCAGGTCTTGAGGCTTCAGGGGCTTCAAAGTGCGGAGCACCCTGCGTGTTCTGATACCCTCTATTGGCGGAATATTGATACCTGCCACCTCTTCGACTGGTTCGACTCGTGGCACTTCTGCCACTTCGGCCACTTCGTTTACCTGTCTAAGAGGTGGTCTCACATAGCCACGGCCACGAAGGTGGGATACATAATCCCGTAGATTTTGTTTGGAAAATGCGGCATACTCTGGGTGTGCCACGCACCACAGAGCATGCATTCGCGCCATGTATCCCCTTCGGGCGGGCTCGCTACTCTCATAGCAACGCAGAAGGCCGTCTCTCATTTCGTCTGTCCACTCAGAACGTTGTTCATTGCGTAGGTCGTCATTAGGCTGTCCATCGATTTGGGCCCCACCACCTTGCCGTTGACCTCCATCCGGATGAGGTCGGTTGTGGGGGCCCTGTCTCCTCCTTCTAGGAACCAGAGAATGATCCTGCGAGGGGGTTAGCCTAGCAGGAACACGGCCGACACCAGAGGAAATATTTGTTTTTTCCTCCCGGATGCGCTTAAGCTGCCGGTCCGATTTTGCATCCTAGGCTGGGTTAAGTGGTGGCGCCACTCACCAAGGTCATTGCTGGTGTTGTTTGCCCACCTTCATTATTATTATTATTATTATTATTATTATTATTATTATTATTATTATTATTATTATTATTATTATTATTATTATTATTTTATTATTATTATTATTATTATATTATTATTATTATTATATTATTATTATTATTATTATTATTTTTATATTATTATTATTATTATTATTATTTTTTATTTTTTTTTTTTTTCTATGTGTTTGGCATCGGCAGCTAAGGCCATTAGCCTGATGGTTCAAATTTTTTTTTTTTTTTGTTCATATCTTCGTGTATAGTTGGTTTCTTTCAAGAATCTTATTATTTTAGTTTGGTTTTGTATTCTTTCAAACATTCCTTCAAATTATTTGCTATTCCTATTTGTTGGCGAGATGGTTCATATTCAATACATTGAGTTATTAGGTGGTTGATATTCAATTGTTCTTCACATATATCACACATCGTTGGATTTCTGCCGAGGAGTAGATATGAGGATGTAAGGTGAGTGTGTCCGATACGTAATCTTGTTATAACAACCTGATCTCTTCTTTGTTTTAAGTCGATTGAAGATGGTTGTAACTGCACCCGTTGCTTGATGTGTTTCAGCCCTGTGTCAGTATCATTCCATTCCGATTGCCATAAGTCTATCATTCTCTGTTTCAGGTATTTCTTTTCATCTTCCGCTTGGATAATTGAATTGTTTACCTCCATCGCTTCTACTGCTTCCTTGGCAGCTTTATCCGCCATTTCGTTACCATGTATTCCTATGTGGCTTGGTATCCAAATAAAGATTACTTCGCTATTTCTTGACCTTATTCTTTGTAACGTGGTTCGCATAATATTTGTGAGTGGGTCATGGGTGTATACATCTTTGAGTTTGTATAGGGAGCTGAGTGAATCTGAGCATATTGCAGCTCTTTCTATATTATGGTTCTCTATATATTTCAAGGCTTCCGAAATGGCATGCATTTCAGCTGTGTATATACTAGACCATGCGTGTAACTTCCATGAAAGGGTTTGATCCCCTACTATTATCGCACTACCTACTCCTTGTCGTGTTTTGGACCCGTCAGTGTATATGAGTGTGGGGTTATTGTGGTTTTCTAGAATAAGGTGTATTTCATTTTCTATCATTAATCTGGGAGTGCTGTTTTTATCATATTTGAGGCAGTTCAGATATATTTTCGGTGGTTCCAGAAGCCAAGGTGCAGGGGACTCAGGTTGAAAGGTGTAAACGTTCGGTATTGGTTCTTCCAACTCTGATGTAAGATGGTTTATTCTCGTAACTAATTGTCTAGATCTTCTTTGGTTGTAATTCTGATATTCATTTTCCTCTTCAAATAAGATGTCATGTACTGGGTGAGAAGGTAATGGGTGGATTTTACTATAGTAATTTGATAACAAGTAATTTCTCCTGTATTCCAGTGGGGGAGTACCCGCTTCAGCACAAAGCGCTGCATAAGGGCTAGTTCTAAACGCTCCTAAAGCTAGTCTCAAACCATTTGCTTGTACTTGGTCTAGTTTTTTCAAGGTCGACTTACTGGCTGATGCATAAACTGCACTTCCGTCTATTTTTAATAGGACCATGCTTTTGTAAAGTTTGATTAAAACATTTGTGTCTGAGCCCCAATTGATATTAGATACAGTTCTCAAAATATTCAGTCTCATTTTGCATTTCATAGCCAAATCTGTGATATGATCTTTCCAAAGCAACTTCCTATCAAATATTAATCCCAAAAATCTTCCTGAAGACTTTATCTTGATATCAGCCCCATATAGTTTTATCTTAGGTTCCTGGTGAACTTTCCGTAATCTGCAGAAGTGCATGCAGTAGGTTTTGTTGACAGATATCCTGAAACCTTGGTTTTCAGCAGATTGTGCTATAGTAGTCACTGTGTCTTGCAATTTCCTTTCAATATCCTTCATTTTTTCATCTGATTAATAAATGGTCAAGTCATCAACAAAAAGGCTCTTTCCCACTTCTGGTGGAATAACCTCTGCTATGTTGTTTATTGCTATAGCAAATAAGGCAGTGCTTAAACTTGATCCTTGCGGGATTCCGTTTTCCAGAACATGGTTTCCTGTCAAGGTTCGACCTACGCGAACTCTGAAAAATCTTTCGTTTAGAAAACTTGCAATAAATGCGGGCAAGCAGCCTCTCAGGCCCTAATTGTGTATTGTCTTCAATACACCATATCTCCATGTGGTATCGTATGCCTTTTCGATATCGAAGAAAATGGCTACTGTATGTGATCGCTCTGAAAAACTTTTCTGAATGGTATTTTCCAGTAGAATCATTTGATCTATTGTAGACCGATGTTTGCGAAAGCCCATCTGGAAGTTAGATAGCAATTTTTTATTTTCTAAATACCACATCAGTCTTATAGTCACCATTTTTTCCAGAACTTTCCCAAGACAGCAAGTTAATGATATGGGGCGATAGTTTTCTGGTTGTTGGTTGTCTCTTCCTGGCTTTGGTATTGGTATTATTATGGCTTGTTTCCATTGGTTGGGATAAGTGCCTTGTTTCCATATTTCATTGAATAAATTCAAAAGTTGTATTTTCATGTTTTCAGGGAGTTCTTTCATCATTTCATATGGTATTTGGTCAATGCCTGCTGCTGTGTTTTTCATTGATGAGTACGTGATTCAGTTCATCTCAAGCTGAAGGAGCGTTATAAGGTAAACTGAATCTGTTTCAAAGTCTAGGTAATTTCGTTCTTTTTTCTCTTGTGTAATTTGAAGGTGTCCTCGTATTTTCTGTGGAGCTGTAGATTCAAAATGTATTGCCATTTCTTCTGCAATATTTTTTTCGCCCGATACCGCTTCACCGTTTATCATCAAGACTGGTGATGTGGGACAGAAACCTTTTCCTTTGATAGCTCTGATCTTATCCCATATTTCTGCCATAGGAGTTTCTGATGAGATTGAGTTGACAAAATTACTCCATGATTCTTTCTTGCTTTTATTCTGCAGGTATCTGAATTTTGCTCTAAGTTTTTTGAATAAAATCGTGTTCTCAGTTGTTGGGGATCTCTTGAAAATATTGAATGCTTTTTTTTTTCCCTGTTGGCGGTTTCCAATTCAACATTCCACCAAGGGACTTTGTTTTTTTTATTTGTACCTTTTGATCGAGGTATTGATATTTGGGCTGCATTTTGTATCGCCTGTGTAAGTTCGTCTACGACCTCTGTGATAGTTTCTTTGATGCATTCAGTTAATTCTAATGTTGTTCTGTATAAGTGCCAATCAGCTTTTTGGAGTATCCATCGTTGTTGACCTACATTGTTAACATATTTATCCGCTACATCTATGAAAATAGGTAAATGATCTGTATTCCATTCACCTTTCACCGACCATTTGAGGCTTGGGGCGATTGGTGGGGAACATATAGTGAGATCTAGTTGTGAGAGGTTATTTGATCTAAAATTGATATATGTGCCCTCACCTGTATTGAGTAGAACTAAGTCTAAATCATTGATTATTTCTTCTAGGATTCTTCCCCAGGGCAAGTTCTGCTTCGACCCCACAGTGGGTTATGTACATTTAGGTCTCCCCACAATCATGAATGGTTCTGGAAGCTGTTGTAGAAGGTTGCGTAAGCATCTGGGTGTCCAGTCAGCATTGGGTAAATACAAATTACAGATTGTCATTTCCATAGGGTATTGAATGGTTATAGCTACCACCTGTAGTTGAGTTTGGATTGGTAGTATATTAAAATGGATATTTTCTTTGATAAAGGTTATTACTCCACCCCTGGCCCTCTGATCTGGAATAACATCATGTCTGATTGCATTATACCCTCTGAGTCGAAAATTTTCTCCAGGCTTGAGGTGTGATTCTTGCAGGCATATACTGAATGGATTTCTTTCCAGAATGATGGTTTTCAGTTCTGGATAATGATGTTTGATTCCGTTACAATTCCATTATTATTATTATTATTATTATTATTATTATTATTATTATCATTATTATTATTATTATTATTATTATTATTATTATTATTATTATTATTATTATTTTTTTTTTTTTTTTTTTTCAGTTCAGATATATTTTCGGTGGTTCCAGAAGCCAAGGTGCAGGGGACTCAGGTTGAAAGGTGTAAACGTTCGGTATTGGTTCTTCCAACTCTGATGTAAGATGGTTTATTCTCGTAACTAATTGTCTAGATCTTCTTTGGTTATTATTATTATTATTATTATTATTAATATTATTATTATTATTATTATTATTATTATTATTATTATTATTATTATTATTATTATTATTATTATTATTTTTTTTTTTTTTTTTTTTTTGGGTTTTGCATCGATTCTTTGGTCATTAGCCTTCGGTTGCCAACTAATTGGCATGATATCTAATTATGCGGTAAAATTTTGAATCCCCATTTTATCTGCGTGGTTCTGCCGGCATGTATAATTATTTAGTTCATAATCTTCTCCACAGTTCTGTTCTTTTAAGAAAGATTATTATTTTCCATATATCACGTGGAGCATTTCCAAGACAAGTACTCAAGCTATCTGACAAGCCTGTTGTAAACGGATTTGAGAGAATTTTCTGCAGTGAAGTATAAGGTGTTTAACTGTCAGGGGGGTATTCTGACAGACTTCACATCGGGGTTCTATCGTTTAGAGCATGAAACTATTAGTGAGAAAGGTGTGTCCCATTCTCAAACGGGATATAGCCACTTGTTCTCTCCTTTTCAATAAAGATCCATATTCCCATTTGTGAACTGTGCGTTTAATCTCTTTGAGTTTTGTATCAGTAGTGTTCCATTGTCTTTGCCATTGTTGTATTATTTTCTTCTTTATTTCCACTTTCAAGTCAGATGGCCGGACAGGAATGTCATCATATGTATTTGAGTCAGTTGTTTCCTTCCTGCTTGATCAGTTGATTCATTTCCAAAATATCCCAATATGGCCTGGAATCCAAATCAAACAGATGGTTTTATCCTTTTGATGGAGCCAGTCAATGAGTGATAGTATGGTTTGTACTAATGGATCTTGGTTGAACCTATTCTTCAGTGCCTGACATGCACCAAGGGAGTCTGTGCAAATTAGGGGTTGTTGTGTGAGTGTCCATTTCAGCAAATCTCAGGGCTTGCCAAATGGCATACAGTTCAGCTGTGAAGATATTTCATTGGAGAAAGTGTCCAGGCATAACTCTCCCCTAATGTGGAAAAGCACTTCCTACTCCATTGATTGTTTTGAGCCGTCTGTATAGATCACTCTACTTCTATCGTAGGTATGCAAAATTATATTGAATAAGGTGAGATATATGGTTCTATTTGTATCTTCTTTCTGAAGGTACTGCATTCTAGGTGGAATTTTGGGGATATACTGTTCCAAGGCGGATTCTCATTTTGGCCCTATTGGGTAGACAGATGGTAAGTTGATGTTGAGTTCAGATACAGTTTCCTGAAATCTTATTCCTGTAGGTCTTGTGATTGGTTGATGTCTTCCAAAAAAAAGGTATTAATTTCATTTGGAAAAAATAATTCATATTCGGGTTTTCGACAGCGAATTTTAAAACCATAATTTAGTAATAGCCTTCTTCTTCTGAATTCGGGGGGTGGGATGCCTGCTTCACAAGGCGAGGATAATGGGCTGGTTCGAAACCCACCAATGGCGAGTCCCAGGCAATTTCCCCAACATCTAGTTGTTTTAGGTGAGACTTTCTGCTGCACCGTAAACAATACAACCATAATCTTTTTTGGGAAAAAGAATGAGCGTACTGTACATCTTCGTAGTATTTCCCTATCCATTCCCAAGAAATATTTGAGAATGCTTTCATTATATTCAGGGTTTTTACATTTTGTCGCCAAAATATCAATGTGTTCTTTCCAATGGTTTTGGTTAGAGTGACACCTAGGAATTTGATGGCACAACTCCAAAATATTACCAAAAGTGTCAATGATGGTTCGTTATGCGGTCTCCCCAGACGACAGAAAGATACATTTAGTTTTGTTTGGTGAGAAACGAAAACCGAAAATATCCGCTAGATTCACAAGTGTCAATGTTTTTTTTGTAAAACTTGTTCCATATCCTCCATGGAGTCTGAAGAGAGAAAAATGGGCAGATCACAAATAGAGGATTTTCCAACAGTGTCACTTTGACTGATCAAAGTTTAAATTTTAATTATTATTATTATCAATTATTATTATTATTATTATTATTATTATTATTAATTATTAATATTATTATTATTATTAATATTAATTATTTTTAAATTTTTATTATTATTAATTTTTATTATTATTATTATTATTATTATTATTAATTAATTATTATTATTATTATTATTATTATTATTATTATTATTATTATTATTATTATTATTATTATTATTATTATTATTATTATTATTATTATTATTATTATTATTTTTTTGTTTTTGTTTTTTTTTTTTTTTGGCATCGGCAGCTAAGGCCATTATCCTGATGGTTCTAATTTTTTTTTTTTTTTTTTTTTTGTTCATATCTTCGTGTATATTGGTTTTTTCAAGAATCTTATTATTTTAGTTTTTTGTATTCGTTCAAACATTCCTTCAAATTATTTGCATTCCTATTTGTTGGGAGATGGTTCATATTCAATACATTGAGTTATTAGGTTTGATATTCAATTGTTCTTCACATATATACACATCGTGGATTTCTGCCGAGGAGTAGATATGAGGGATGGGTGAGTGTGTCCAATACGTAATTTGTTATAACAACCTGATCTCTTCTTTGTTTTGGGTCGTGAGATGGTGTAACTGCACCTGTTGCTTGATGTGTTTCAGCCCTGTGTCAGTATCATTCCACCGACTGCCATAAGTCTATCATTCTCTGTTTCAGGTATTTCTTTTCATCTTCTGTTGGATAATTGAATTGTTTACCCCCATCCTTCTCACTGCTTCCTTGGCAGCTTTATCCGCCATTTCGTTACCATGTATTCCTATGTGGCTTGGTATCCAAATAAAGATTACTTCGCTATTTCTTGACCTTATTCTTTGTAACGTGGTTCGCATAATATTATTATTAATTATTATTATTATTATTATTATTATTAATAATAATTATTATTATTATTATTATTATTATTATTATTATTATTATTATTATTATTATTATTATTATTATTATTATTATTATTATTATTATTATTATTATTATTATTATTATTATTATTATTATTATTATTATTATTATTATTATTATTATTATTATTATTATTATTATTATTATTATTATTATTTTTCGTTCTAAACACTTCCAGTCAGGCCCTAACTTCCGAAGCTCCGACCCATTCGGAAGGGCGGAGATAAACAATGACCTTCTCCCCACATCCGTGGGTGGAGATCATTGCCCCAGAATCATGTGCCCTGAGCAGACGTAACGATCCGAGAATGCTGCTTCTGATGCGGGGCTAGAGATTTTGCCGATTTACGGCATGCCGGTATAATTTCCAGGTTTGAGGTAGCGGGCATCATTCCAAAGGGCCCCTATTTGAACCACTATCTTCAAAATGGTCTGGGTAGAGTTCGGAGCTGAAGAGTAAATCTCGATACCCTTTGTCCGTTTCTCCCTCTTTTCGTATGATATTCGCGCCCGGGCCGAAAACTCATAACGTATATCGTTTTCTGCTCGCGTCGAAGAGGACTACGTCAGGCTTGTTGTTTATTTCCTGAGGGTGGGGGAAAGAGTAGTTCAATAAATTGGGACTTCTCATTCTCCCACGGACCAATTCCCCCGGGCGTATGGCAGCACTGGTTATCAATACCGCGGGTCGAGATGGTAAACAGCACTGTAAACGCCGCGTTTGCGATGGATATAGGCTGAGACCGCATATGCACATTACAGCAAGTGCATGATGGTTTTCCCGGGTCCACGAGGACCTGCATCTCGGTCAGGGACCCTATACCCATCACGCGGCTTCGATAAGAGAGTGTTGAAGACACCATCCTGGCAAGCCATGATGAATCCCTCAGTCTCCGGATTGAGTCCACCTGACCTAAGGGAAAAGAAAGGTCAGACTTTCGATAAGCCGTGGTCTTCAATAGGGAAAAATTCCATGCATCGGTTTATCCGCGGACTGCAGATGTTCAGTATTCTCTGCAGCTTTTATGGTGACTCTCCGTCGAGCGGGCTCCAATCGGTGATAGAGTCTTGAATCCCGCTCGGTGTCGAATACAAGACCAAGTTCACGGCTGCACGGACTGCTGCCAAAAAAAAACGCTCCTTTCCCTGGATCTCATGGTCTTTGACCATGCAGAGAAAATCCAAGCTCCTGATGACTTTCGGTCCATCCAGCACCATCCTGTTGTGTGACACTCCAAACCTCAGAAGTCCCGGCCTCCCCCGTTTGGGAAGTACAACCTGGAACGGACGATTTCGGATGCAAACTACGATGTAGGTGCATCATTTTTAGTCTTCACGCGATTCCGCGCAGCTCTTCCAGGGTCCACTTCACTACCCCAAAGGGTAGATTAGTATTGGAACGGCGATGTTGCAGAAACTTTGTTTTGCCCGACAGTT
>JAFIRS010005645.1:0-52184 GCA_018342105.1 Gonioctena quinquepunctata | reverse complement strand
AAAACCCAAGATGTCAAATTTCTAAAATAAACTAAACGCGTATTAAAGACGCTCTGAAGGGTTTCCCAGAATGGAAAAAGTGAGAACTCAAAAGAACGGTTGGAATCGGATAACGGGAACGAAACAAACCAATTTCCCATTTTAATCGAACTCAACGCGTTTTCCCAAAAGGGCGCTCTCAAAACGGTTAAAGAATGGTGGGAGAACTCGAAACTTTTCAGAATGGGATAACAAAGAACGCAAACAAACCTTAAGATTTTATTATCAAATAACCCGGCTATTAAAAAGGCCCTTTTCAGAACGGTTCAGAATCGGATAAGGGGGAGAACTCGAGAACGTTCAGAATGGGATAACGAAAAAACCAAAAAAACCTTAAGATGTCTTTATCAATCGAACTCGGGGGGTTTTTCCCAAAAAAGACGCATCCCCAGAACTTTTCAGAATAAATTAATGTGAAATTAGAACGGTTAAAAATGGGATAACGAAAAAACCCCAAAAACAAACCGGGGTCTATTATCAAATCGAACTCAACCTTTTTCCCCAAAAAGACGCCCCCAGAACGGTTCAGAATCGGATGGGGGAAAAACTCGAGAAGGGTTTTCAAAATGGGATAACGAAAAAACCAAACAAACCTTAAGATTTTTTACAAATCGAACTCGGGGGGTACCCAAAACGCTTGCTCGAACGGTTCGGGAATGGATTTGAGAACTCAGAACGGTTCAGAATCGGATAACGAAAAACCCAAAAAAAACCCAAGATGTCTATTATCAAATTTGAACTGGGAACGTTTTTCCCAAAAAAGACGCATCCCCCAGAACTTTTAGAATCGGATAATGTGAAAACTAAAGAACGGTTTAGAATCGGATAACAAAAAACCAAACAAACCAAGATGTCTATTATCTAATCGAACCAACCTTTTTCCCCAAAGACGCTTTGAACGGTTTCAGAATGGGAAAAATTGAGCTCAAACAAAGCAAGTGTTCAAAAAAACCCAAACCCCAAAGGTTTTTTAAAAAAATACGGGTTATTCAATAATTTTATCGGCGTGCAATAAATAGAATGAATGGGAATAGAACTTTATTCCCCCATAAAATACCATAATTACTTGGGTTTTTTTAAAACAACTATAAAAATATCATAAAGATAAAAGATATTTTAAAAAAAGGTAAAATAGATAAAATACAATCAACCAAAAATCAATATAATTTTAAAACTCATTGGTATCGAATAAAAAAAAAAATAATTTAAAATTTGGTTTATTCCTGCTAAAAAAATATTCACTGTGGGAAAGTTTTGGGTACAAAAAAGGGTTTTTTTGAATTTTTCGTATAAATTTTTAAAATTTTCAGTTCCTGGGAAAATCATTAAATATTTTATAGCGATAAGTTTTGGGCGTTTCTGGTACATTTCGGTTTTTTTGTCTGGGGTTTTAATTTAAAATGGCGTGTTTTTATATTCATCTTTTTTTTGGGGAAAATTTTTAATATCGCTTTTAAAAAAAATTGGGGGGGCTCAAAATAAATTTTCCCCAAAAAGGGGAAATTTTTTTTTTTAAATTTTAAAATTTCTTTTGGTTTCCCCCATAACTCGGGTTTAAAATGGGGCTGATTAGACGTTTTTTTAAAAATGAATACCTCTTTCCCCAAATTTTTGATAACCCCTGCTTAATATTTTTATGATTATGGTTATGCAAAAATTAAATCCAAAAACCCTTTTTTACCCCAAAAATGGTTTCATTTGTGGGATGGCGTAATATCTTTTTGAGTTTCTACAGACATTTATTCCTTGGGGTCAAAAAGGGGTGAGGTCAAGAGGGGGTTTTAAAAATTTTTCATCTTTGGAAAAAAACAGCCCCCGGAAATTTGGGGAAAGGGGAGGGGGCCCCGCGCAGAAAAAAATTTTTCATTTTTTTTACCTTTATTCAATATTGTCGATTGTGGGGAAAACCAGGCCTTCTCATTATAGGTAACTCAATGTGTTTTGTTTGGGCCCTCTGGGGTAACTGCGATCAGTTTGGTTGTATCACGCAAACATGGAATTTGTCCTTCGTATTTTGGGAATCTTGAAAAATTAAAAAAAAAAGGTGGCCCCAAAACGACCCTTGGGGAACCCCCAGGGGACTTTGGCCTGATAATTCTTTTTCTTTTTTTTTTTTGTTGGTTAAATAGCAATGTTATCCCCCCCCAACATGACTCCTCTCCCCCCGATAAAAAATTTTTTTCGAAAAAAAATTGCAAATTTATACTGAAATTTTTGGACAAGTAAAACATCAAGGGAAGAAAATTATTTCCCACAACCCCTAACTCTTATATGTAGGGGGGTGGTTTTTTTCTGTTTCTCAGATTTAGATTTTCTGAAACCGTGCTGATACAGATAAAATGTTATTTTTTTTCGGGGGAAGCTTATTATAATATCATATCCCCTCGAAAAATTTTTTTGGGGATATATTAAATGATATTTGACTTTTTGGTTATCTACTGAGTCCCCCCCTTTTTTTTTGAAGGAGGAAAAATAGGGCGACTTTCATAAAAAAAAAATTTTCCCCGGATTGTCATGGGTTAGAGCCATGTTTGGTGATAGAAATGGCGTAAAAAAAAATTTTTTAATTTTTTGGGGGAAATTCCCCAATTTCCCCCATTAATTTTTTTTTTTTTAAATTTTAATTATATTGTATTTTTAAAAAAAAAAGGAACAAAAATGTTGATATTTTCTTGTCAGAGAAAATTTTATGAACTAGCTATCTTTGAACCAAAAAAGGGTCAGTGTTTTTTTTTGGGGCAATTCGGGGGTAAAATAAATGCAAAACTGTTTGTCAACCCCTTGGGGTTAGAATTATTCTACCATTGTCTTTAAAAGAAATTCTTTAGGGATTTATTATTTCTACCCCAGGTTTTTTTAGTTTTAAGTTTTTTTAAAATTTATTTTTTTGGGAACCTTTATTTTTTTTTGGGAAATAATTATTCTTAAATTTTTGGGTTTGGGGTCTGTACTGTTTTTCTTTTTTTGTTAAAAAGTTTTCGGGATTGTAAATTAGTGAAAGACATGTAGAAAAAAATGTTCAAATATCCCTACTTTCGGGGCGGATGGGAAAAACCTTTTTTTTTGGGATTTTTTTTTCCTGCTTTTTTTTTAAATTCCCGGGCAACAGCATCAAAACCACCCCCTTTACATTTTTAAATAAATTTTCCCTGTAGGCCTCATTTTTTGTTTTTTTAAATTTTTAAATGGTCCCTGTTTTTTCTGGGCAAAATGACTTATATTATCAGATCTTAAATCCCGTTGGGATACCCCCTTTTTTCGTTCTCCCAAAAAAATTTTTGGGAAAAAAACTTCGCATTGAAAAGGTTTTGCAAAAAGATTTGTTTGCATTTACTACATCACATTTAAATGGGAAAGGGAGGGAAAATTTTGTTTTTTAAAAAAAAAAATGGGGGAGTGTATGTAAAAACCCCCTTTTAAACAAAAACAGTAAAGGGTTTTTTTTTTCTCAAGTTGGTATGATTGCAAATATCTTTTTAAAAATTTTTGGGTTTTAAGAAATTTGGGGTTTTTTTTGTGAATTTGGGAAAACACCAGTTAAAACAATGATTTTAAAATTTTTTGGGGGAAAATATTAATGGGGAAATTTGTCTTTCCCCGAATATTCGGATGTCACCTGTGCCGGGGAAATGTGAATGGCAACTTGCTGGTTACCCAAAAGGGAAAACTTACCCCCCATTTTCAAATTTTGGGGGTTTCCCTGGAAGGTGTTTTTTGAAAAAACATTAAAAAGTGATTTTCTTAGAAAAAAAACAATTTCCACCAAATGTTTCCCGATCTAAAAAAGATGAGGGAAAAAGGAATGGGAACTATTCCAAATCATTGTTCATAAACCGGGGTTCCAAAACAGAAAAGTCCCCCTTATATTGGTCTAGTATTACTTGACATCATTCAATTTGTTGTTTTAAACCTTTGTTGATTGTAAAAGAGTATTTTATAGTTCTTTGCCTTTCCTTTTTTTATCGTTTTTTAATTTAAAAGGGCGGGCCCAGGATCCAATTTAAAATGGCATCCTCTTTTTGGGATAGGACCTGGCATACTGATGTTATCAACACTGCAACCCCAAAAAATCCATCCCCCCTTTAATGGTTCTGTTCGAAAATCTGAAATTTCTTATTGTCTATTTTTTGAGTACTTGGGGTTGGGCCAAAATCACTTTTGATGTTTCTGCGGCTGGATTGTATTCTGATGGGTTTTGGTTTCGCGGTTTTTTTTGGGGGGCAAGATTTGTCATTGGCTGGTATTGGTGGGATTTCGGGGTTCCTTGAAATTTAAAAAAAGCTCGGACGTCTATCCGTTGTGGGGGTCATCACCATCCCAAAAACATTTCTTATTCCCCCTTTCTCATTTAAAATGGGTTGAAATCAAACCTTTTGATCCCCCTCTTGGCCCAAAAAAGGGGATAAATGCTTTGAGATTCAAAAACCCAACCCCCAAAATTTCTAAATCTCTCCTTCCCGTAGTCCTCGTTTTTTTTAACAAAAAAATTTTTTTTCCTTTCCCTTTTTTTTTCCCAGATATTTCCCCTTTTTTCCTCTTTTTTACATCTTGGGGGTTCTGTTGAAATAGTACTTTTTGGGGGTTTTACCTTTTGAAATTTTTGGGGGGTTTGTTTTTCTTGTCCCCCCGGGCTTTTCTTGTTTTTTTTTTTTATAAGGGTTCCCCCCTTTTTTTTCCCTTGATTTTCTTCGTCCCAAGTCAGGCTTGCCAAATGTTGTTTCTTGCATTTCTTTTGGATCTGAATTTCCATAATTTCTTTGAAAACCCCATCTAGTTTCCCTTGAATCCCCGTATCTTGGGTTACCTCAAAATTTTCCTTCATTTGTGTTTTTATTGTCTTTATTTCATTGATTTGTTTAAAGGTATTGTTTTGTAGTATGACCCGTTTTTGTTGTATTGGTGAGGTTTTATTGGGCTGTCAACGTGTTCTGGTGTTTATGATCATGGTTTTTTTATTATCTCGGAATATTTTATCTTCTTTAATTATTTTCTCATTCAATAATGAAATTATATTTTCTTTTATTGATTTGATGTCTTTTCAAAATTATCTGCCTTGTAACTTGTTTTTTCTTGAGAAAGGATTCTTCTTTTAGGTAGGGTACATCACCATATTCTGAGAGGATTCCTTAAAGCTTCATCACAAAAAATTTTATTCTTCACAAACTGTTATGATATGGGTTTTCCTTCCACCTCAAGGCATGTTAAGACATTATTTTTACAATATTTACTTTCTTCCCTTTTTGCCCCACACTTTCAGTTGTGCCTCTTGGAATGAATCTCTGGAATCTGGGGGTGGTGTCTACATGCATGTTATATCGAAAAATCACCGTATTCTACGCAGTTTTGGCGACGTGTATAACAATGTTGCAAAGGTCAAGGGACAGCATGTCGCATCCGACACCTGGGCCCCAAAGCACCCAGAATCGTAAACAAACGCGTTCTGCATCAATTTCCGAACTTATAAACGATGCCCCCGATCGAGGGCGTACTTCATTCCTTAGTCGTCCTTATTTTTTTACCCTAAAATTGTATTTATATATAATAAAATAAAAAGTTTTTTAAAAAAAAGTTTTCAACAATCCTTTAACAAATTGGCCAGTCTTGCGGATTTCTACAACACCCCGAAAAAACCAGGGGGGGTTTTTAAACCCAAAGAAGAAAGAACCCAAGCATAGAACGAAGAAGTCTCTGTAAAAAACCGAGCACGCAAAACAGGGCTCATCCCAGGGTAGTTGCCTCCCTTTAGTAGAAAGGATTTCATCTTCCGTCACCCAAAAACCAAACAAAAAAACAAAAAAGAAAGAAACACGAAAAGAAACAAGAAAAAAACCCAAAAAGAAACCCCTAGCAAAATAAAGAAGAAACAAAAGACAAAAAGACGGTCTCTGTGGCTCTGAGAAACCGCAAAAACGGAAACCCCATCCCAGGGGAGCTACGCTCACAGTAGAAAGGATTTCATCTTCTGTGCCTAGCAGTGGGGAAAAAAATTGTAGTAACTAGAATCATCTTTTCCCAGTCATTTTGATTTCAGCTGTATGAATTGATTCAGTACAACTGAAACTAATAATTAATTTTAAGAAGTTCTTTTTGTCCCTCCCCAAAAAAGTGACATACCCCATTTTCCCCCCAATTTCACTTAAGTTTCATTCACAATGTCTATCTCTGATGACAATGATTCTTTATAATGTTCATGACCAAGACGAAAATGTTCCCAGAAATCGAACCTTTTAGACTTTCAGAAATATTTTTTAATTGTACCCGAATATGACGAGTCAATCTCCTAAGTACCTTTTGAATTCTTGTATCATGCCCAACGTATGGCAATGGGGCAACAAAAATTCCCTTTTTACTATTCATATCGAAATAAATTAAAATCAAAACCCCCTTGATAAATTCAGGCAAGGGAAAAGTATCAGATATCAAAAATCTTTTGAATGCACACTTTGGAGTTAGAAGGGTTTAAAATTTACTAATCCAAGTTTGCAAAAAGGGAAAAAAACAGGGAAATGGCGAAAATGCCCTCAAAAACCTTCTAGATTACAAACACCCAAAAGCAAAGTAATATATTATTTTAAAATGAAATTGGCGCAAAACACAAAAGCCACAATCTAATTTAATAAATCAATGGTACTCAATATTTTAAGTTAGAACCAAAACTCGGACATTTTTATTCATTAACAGCAACGAACATGGTGAAACATCCCTCAGAATAAGGAACTCCAACTATCCCATTTTTTAATCCCAAAAAAATTTGGACAATCTAATTCAAACAATAAAGGATCCCAAATTCTTTTCAGCAAGAAGATTACCAACTAATCCACGAATCCAATATTCAAATTTTAATAGAAATCAAAATCCAATTTTTCTCATTCAAATCAAAATCCCAATTTTTTCAAAGCCCTAATTTCTATCAAAACGAATCCAAATTTTAATAGGAATCCAAATCCAAACTTTCAAATTCAACTTTTTGAAACGGGATACCGAACACTCGAACACAACAAATTTCCAAATCAACAACCAATTTAAAATTTCCCAAAGATAATTCCAACAAAAAACCATCACAAATGAGACCCATTCCCAAAAAAACAAAAAAGACCTTCTGTTATCCCGAAAAAATCCAGATTTTCCCAATCAAAGAACTCCATCATTTTAATGAACATTTTAACCAAAAATCATATTTTGATTAGGAAAATTTTACTATCAAGAGACTCTTACTTTCCATCTGACATTGAAAAAGATTATTCCCAGTTTATAAAAATGTTTCGTAAACAGTTATGATTATTCAGACAATTTCAATCGCAGGATTTTACCAGCGCGTAGATCAAAACAAACCGCCCATTGTGGAAGAAATTCCAGACGATCAGATTATGAACAACCTTACGGCAAAGACATTTATTGATACGAGACAAACAACCGGGAAGATCAATTTCACAAGCCCTTTTAAATCTCAATCTCAAAACCCCTCACAAATCAACAATTTCCCGAAATTTATTTAAATACAGTAAACTCAATGAATTTTTTATTACATTAATGATTCTACCCGGAAATTCAAAATTTTGGGTTTATCAGGGCGGGGAAATTTTAATTTCAAACCACATGCCTGGAAAAATATATTTATCATCGATCACTGAAAATTTGTCTATACAAGGTATTAGTAATGAAAAATTGTAATTAAAAATCTATTTATGATTCTTCAACGACTAAAATTTCATAAGATTTATATTCACGATCTTGACATGGAATTCGACGGACTTTAGGTTCGATTTTTAGAACACTATGATGGTATAGTTGACATTAAAATCGAAAATTAATTACAAATTTCAAAGAAGTCCCTCTTTTAAAAGTTGAAAACAATTTCCGAAAAAAAATCTGGACTCCCCTCTGATTATAAACACTAAAAAAGATATTATTTCGATGGGTTGAAATAAAAAACACCCTTTTGAAATGAAAACTGATTTAAAAAAAAATTGTGAGGTATACTTTAGCCAGGAAGAAGAAATAATTGAAACCCAATAAAAATTGACCCAAAGAAAAAATCAAAACACCAACATATTTGAAAATATTTTTGTTGAATCAAAACAGAAGGAAGTTCTGAATTAAAATTAAACTCGAAGTTTTGCTGAACAAAATTAAAAATTTAAAATTCTCCCCCCTAAAGAATGTAAATTTAGAAAATAAAATTCAAAATAAAACCCAGAAAAATGCATATCCCCAAAAAATACAGACCCCCCAAAAATGAAACCTGGCAGAACTTCAAATTACAAAAATATTGACGTTTCAAAATTCGTAGGAAATATTACAAAATCATTAGAAAAAATATTCCCCCGAAAATAAATAATACGGATGAATCATTGAAACAATTGAAAATTTTGAAAAAACTCAAACTAATAATAGAAACAATTTCCCAGAATAAAGGGAATTGGAAATGCTTTAAATCCAGATATCAAAGGAATTCTGAAACAGAATTTCGACAAACGCGAAATAGTCTTTGGACATACTGTGCGTCCTCCTGAAATTAAACCCTATCCTCCAAATCAGGTAGACCTCCTAAGAAAGGAAATTTTTAGGTCATACTACAGGTAGACCACCTGAAAAATATATAAAATAAATTATGTATAAAAAAATAAAATGAAAATGGTAAAAGTCCCTTGTATCCAAAACAGAGATGTCTAGTATATATGGACGATATCATTGTATACTCAACAAATTTTACGAACATATTGCGAGATTAACAAAATTTTAAAGGGGGGAAAAAGCTAACCTAAAAATTCAACCGATAAATGCGAGTTTCTAAGAAAGAAGTCGTTTATCTGATGTCTATAATTTAAAGGGCAGAGTTAAACCAAATCCGAAAAAAGTAGAATGTGTTCAAAATTTTTTCCCCAATAAAAGAATCCTAAAAGAAAAAAATATTTTTGGGCTAACTGGTTATTATAGAAGATTTTATTTCTAACCATAAAAATTTTCCCAAAACCTTTAACACCCTTCAAAGATGTCCCTTTCAATTTCACTTCAGAATTACTTGGCATTTGAAACTTTTGAAAATTTCCTAGTTCAAAGTCCCAATTTTTAAATTTATCCGAATTTCAATGAACCCTTTATTTTAACATGTGATCAAGTAATTTTGCAATCCTCTATACTCTCAAGGTCCCATTGGAAAGATCTTCCATTACCTATGCTTAAAAACCTTATGTTACCAGAAACAGAAATATTCACAATTGAACGAAATTTTGCCAATAGTATGGGGTGAAAAATTTCAGACCCTATTTTTGGTTTGAAAAATTTTTTCCCAGTAACAGATCATGAAACCCAATTTGCAGCTATTTTTTAATAAAGATCAAGGTAAGACTTGCTCGCTGAAAATTGAAATTAGAAGAATACTCTTACAAAATATTTTTTAAACCCGGAAAAATCAACAAGAACCAGATACTTATCACGAATTAAAATTAATTATTTCAAAGAATGTCTAAATTCCATTCAAATATTTTAATAGCAAATGAAAATGAGGAAGAAATATCGACACTGAAACCAAGTAGCTCAAAAAACTGTCTTAAGGGAATCTATTTTTCGAGACTTTTCAAAAAAAATCATTGATTGATTATTCAAAAATTTTCGTTTTACTGACGAACAACTTTTTGACAGAATCATAAGAACATAATTTTTTTCCAAAAGTAAAAAAACAGATATACATGAAAAAAATTTTCGAAGACATTTTTGAAGAAGAATTAAAATTTTTTAATTTTAACAAAATTAATGTTTTAACTAGTAAATCCATAAAAATAGGAAATATTTCATGATTCCTTTCCGTATGATCGAAAATGCAATCAGATATATGTTTAGTTCCCTTTATGAGATCGACATTTTGGATGAAATCAAATATATCATGTTGAAAATAATCCCGATCTCCCCCAAATTAGAAATGTTTTTCATACATTTTAGCAGATGATGACGAAAATTTAAAATTTTAAATTTCAGAAATATGTTCAGGTCCCAGATCAAGATCAAATCCTTGATTCTAGATCAATATCATAATGGAAGCAAATTTACATGGTATTAATGAAACTTAGAAGAATTAAGAAAAGTATAATGGACTTAAGTCACTACAGATGTAGAAAATAATGTAAACAATGTGAAACATGTCAAAAACTAAAATTTGAGCAAAATTTAAATAATCCATTAGTTCTAACTGAAACACCAAAACACCCTTTCAGAAAATTAATATCGACATTATGGAAATTCCAAATAAAAACTATGCTTTAACAATTCGAGATGAACTTACAATTTACCCAGAGCTTACCCATTAGAAGATAAACTGCAAAGTCAGTAGTCTAATACTACTTTTATTATACTTTCAACATTACGGAACCCTTTAGAATTCATTGTGATAGTGGAAGAAGATTTAATAATCATACTATGAAAGACTTGTGTACTTTATATGACATCAAATTGACCTTTTCAAGTGTAAATCACCCTCAAAGTAATGCAAGCGTAGAACGATTTCATGCACCTGATGGAAATGATTAGAGCACATCAAACGGAAACCCTGATGAACATCCTTTAAATGTCTTCCCATATGGGGTTTTATTTGTTCAATAACACAAAAATAAAACTCATGGATTCTACCCTTATAAAGTTAATATTCGGACACACCTCACAGACCACCTGAAACCTTATATAATGAAAGATTTAATACTAATATATTCGAGACTTGAATAATCAGAATCTCGTATTATTACCAGATTGCTAGACAAAAAACGAGTAAGGAAAAGCTAAGATACGCTTCGATAAAACATCAAACATAACCCCCTGACTATAAGGTGGAGATAAAGTCTACGTTAAAGAGTCTAGATTGGAAATAAACTTCAAAATAAATTTAATGGACCCTTTCAAATACTGGAAATTTTCTAAAATTCTGCACTCTTGAAAATCTTGAAACAAACAACAATCAAAATAAATTTCGATAGAATGAAACCTTATTCTGAATAATTCATTTCAGATAAAATGCTGTTCTCACAGTTATCGAGTAATTGCAGCGATGGCATTGACAATACATTGGTTCCCATCAACAATACCATTGGTATTTATATCATCAAGGACAATCTGAAACTCTCAAATGAAGTGGACATTACTTGTTTACAAGATATACTTCAGTAGGCAACCTTTGAATCATAATCATGAATTATTAAAACTTGTTTTATTTTAGAAACTGAAAATACAGGGATAAACTTTCTTTATGCAGAAGCTAAAACTCATAGTTTAGTGCTAACCAAATTGCTGAATCATTAGTTTCAAAACTTGAAGAAATATATTTGATACAAACCATATTGAAAAAAAACGAGTTAAAGAGGTGATTAATGGTATTGGTACTTTTGGAAGCCATTACCGGCAATTTGGATAGCAGTGATGGTGAATATTTTAATGAATGTATTAATAAAATACAGAGATGAATATCAATTGGAAAACCTATTGAAAAATCAAATCTCAGTTACTCATCAGTAATAAAAGTTTTAATACAACTATTCAAAATTACAAATTGACGAGGAGACATTAACAAGGATCTTAAAGGAAATCGAAGATTCCATTTCAGATTTGCAGAATGATATTAGTCATAGATTCAGAAGTAAAGAAGCTTTGGAATCTGTGAATCCTTATGGAAAGTTATTGTTTATTGAATCATATTTAGACGACATTTTGATTCAATTCACTTTCATAAGATTAAAAATACTCCATACTTCAATATATTACCCATGGGATTTAGAACATGCCCTTCAAGATATTTCACAATCATTAAAGAAAAGTTATTTACCCTTCCTGCAAAAATCTCATCCATTGCTCAATATTTGGATTTGAATTGAACTTCAGGCCTTTTCAGACAGAATACAGAGTTGTTTTATTCTCAAAATCCCTCTTGTTGAACCTGAATTATATACTCCTATCAATTATACCCCATTCCTATCCTGATAACAGGACTGGACTTTCTCATATTTTACCTACAACTCAAAATATATATGCGAAAGAAGATGATTCCATGTTGTATTTTAACTTCAAAATTTAGATGATTGTAAACTTTAGGCCTAGTTTGAGAATTTGTTCATTTTACCATTCCTATAGATAATGATGCTATTTGTGAGCTCAATTATTTAAATATTCATCAAAATACCTAGAACTTGTCAGATGTCTCTACTTTTGCAAAGGACTATAATGTATTCAATTTGGATCCAATATCTGGTTAATAACTATCAGATCCTTTACCTTGACAATAACCTGTTTAAATGTTGAACCATTTACAAAATTATTCAAACAATTCAATTTTGAAATTAAGGCAGATTGTAATGCTTTTTGGAATACCAGAGTACATTCACATTGTAACTCTTGAGAAAATATTACTTATAATAGTACATCCTATTCTGATACCATTTGAATGCTGTAAGCACCTTCCTGAAAAACATAATATGCCTGTCCTGAAACCATTGAAATTAAGTAAACTAAACGTTGATGATCTAAATATGCTCAACATAAATTGAGTCAATATTCTGAAGATCTTGATAAAATTATAAATGAACCTTTCGTTACGAAACATATTTCTTGGTTTACTTATTTTATTATTGTATTAATTGTCGTTTGATCATATTATATATTTTCTGTAAGTGTAGGAAACATAATCATGAAAATAGGAATTATGACATCAAGAGGAGATGATCATCCCCCAAAACCTCAGGCCAACATTCTCCCCTGAGAGATCCTTTCCAGGCTCTTTCCTCCAAGAAGACGTCCTAGTATACATCTTGGTGAAGACATTGAAGGAAAGAAGTCATAGAACTGAATTCCTGTACCAACAATTCCATCCTAAAAGTTGCTACCCTTAGCATCAACTTTTTCTAAAAAGAAGGAGTTGTTATATCGAAAATCACCGTATTCTACGCAGTTATTAGCGACGTAGTATGCAACAATGTTGCAAGGTCAAGAAAGGACAGCATAGTCAGCATCAGACACCTGGGCCCCAAAGAAGCATCCAGAATCGTAAACAAGACGCAGTTCTGCATCAGCATTTCCGAACTTATAAAACGATGTCCCGATCAGAGGAGCGTCACTTCTATTCCCTTAGTCGTCCGTGTATTTTCATACCCGTAAAATTGTATTTATATTATAATAAAATAAAAAGTTTTTTAAAAAGAAGTTTTCAACAAATCCACTTTAACATGCATATAGTTTTCTTCCATTGTGTACGCTTTCATTTCTTGTTGTGCTCACGTAAAGCTACCGAAAATCATACTTATTGACTCAAGTATCAAAAATACTTTTCTGATATTTATTTTCGGCGGACCCGTGGGTAGGATGAAAAATACATTTCATTGATTCCAGGCATATTGCGAACATCTCAGAACAGTTTTCAGTAACTTACGCGCAGTTAGCGAAAAACAAATAATAAATCAAGTTAATGACGTCGTATGCGTATCTTACATACATATGTAATTTGGAATCGATTTCCTATAATCGACACGTATCTAAATAAAAGCGAGCCATCGTTCGTTCGCTCGTAGATATATTTCAATGGGGTGAGCATTTGAGAGAATGCTCGCCAATTGGTCGATAGGTTGAAAATGTTTACGGAATGTGGTGAACAACAAACATTTGTCACTCCGTTAGAAGTCATTCTATATGAGTACACACTTGTATCTCAGGAACTAGATGCCAGAATGGAAATGTGTGTGTGTTTTGTTTATATTCGATTGATTTAATACAACCCACCTCGACGTTGATCATTGGCATGAGAGCCTGTTTTGAAAATAAAAGCCAATTTTACCAAAAGCGTTGATTATTTATCAACAATCTGATTTAAGATTCGAATCATCGACTCCTTTATATCGGATTGTTTTTTGAGATTCTTCAACTTCAAATTTGAAAACAACAAATTTGATATAGTTCTCTTATTGAAAAATCATTAAAATACATATTCTGAGAATTATCATTTTCTATGATGCTGAATAATAATAATAAAGTGTCTTTATTAAGGCGGAGATCAGTCAGTGACTGCTTTTACACTCAACCATAAAAGTTTATTACAGTAGGTATACTATTCACTTCTTGAAAAGATACAAGTCTTCCATACTAATATTGGAATAACAAAGGAAAAACTTGATAAAAATAAATTTTTCAAGATATCACTTTGAAATATAAAAATGGACATATTTATGAAAGAAAAAAGAAAAAGCATACAAAACGAATAGCAAAATAGGTAGGTACTCCCTCCATATTAAATAGGTACTTTATGTATACATTTTTGAAAACTGCTAGCGATTTGCGCTTGCTATGATTGGGGATTGAATTATAGAGCGAGGGAGCAGCGGCGCAAGAAAATTATTTTTTGAAAAAAGTTGTCGAATTCGGCGGTAATTTGTGGGTTTGACAAGCTAAGTGATGTTTTCTTCTCATATGCATTTTCAACCATTTCAAAGATTTAATTTTCGCGGAAACATGTTCTCTTTTTGTCAGGTTGTAAATGAACCTGATGCAGCAATTCTGTACCTTCTGTATTTTTTTTTATTATAGATCTGGTCCAAACAGGGTCTATAAACGACATCTCCGCAATTTAAACGGGATAAAACTAACGATTCACAAAGAATAACTCTAAGTTCTCTGCTCAAAGTATCACGGTTCAGGAATAGTCATTTCAGTGCACAATAGTTTTTTTTTTAAATGTTCAGTTCAGTTTTTGGTCCAAAATAAAACCCAAACTTTTCACTATATTGAGTTCCAGGCTTTGTCTTCGAACCAAGATTGTAGAGGTTTCCTCAAGCATTCGTCTATTATTGTCGTTCCCAAAGATAATAACACATTATTTGGTGGCATTAACACTCAAACAATTTTTTTGCGAAAGTAAGACAAGATTTTCAATATTAGTATTTATATTAGTTAGCATCAAAACTCAGATAAAATTGCGTATCGTCCGCATAAAAACTCAGATAAAATTGCGTATCGTCCGCATAAAAACGTGATTGACAGGATGTCAGTACTTTCTTAAAATCTGCTGAGTATAAAATGAAAAGGAGGGGCCCTAAAATAGACCCCTGGGGTACATTTTTTTTTTTTATGTTCTGGTTTCCACGAAAAGGGATATCCTGTAATGTTCAGAGAACATCGTGGGAACCAAGGGAAAGAAGGTAGGAGTTGGTGTTCTTCTTAAATTTCTGGAGGTTGTATGCCTCGGGGAACACCTCTCTAGGCAATGAGTTCCAAAGCCTCGCTGTTCGTTGGATGAACGAGTCTTTGGAAAGTGATGTTCTGCAGGTCTCCAAAGTGACCACGAAGGGGTGTGATGACTGAACTTGACGGGTTAGTCTCGAAGAGACTGCCAAAGCAGGAACGATTGTTGATATTTCAGAAGAGCATCGCCCATGAAAATATCTATAAAATAGAGACAAATCGCCAACTTTTCTACGGTGTTCCAGACAAGTGAGCGAGTTTGTAAGCGAGGCATCACCGACGAGACGAATTGCCCTTTTTTGGACAGAATCCAATAGCCTCAGGATATGTTTAGGTGCGCGCTCAAATATGGGAACAGTATTCCAGGACAGGTCGGATCTGTGCCTTATAGAGCATAAGCAGCTGGGTGGGGTGAAATAGCTCTTGGCACGAAACAAAAACCAAGTTTTGGGATGCACTTTTGGCAATGGACCTCACGTGATTTTCCCGGGAAAAGGTTATTGCTGATAGTAATACCAAGCATCGATATGGATGACTTCAGTGGTATGGTTACTCCTGACAAAGTTATGTTAGGCACAGTGAGATCGATTTTTCTAGAGAAAGACTGCTTGTGTTTTGTTTGCATTGAATTCTACCAAGTTATTAGATCCCCACTCGAGAATTGTTGCTTGTTGCTAAGTCCATATTTATATTATTAACATTTCTTCCTCGTTCATGTCTGGTTTCACGGGCTGATATAGGGGCCCTGGAAGAGAAAGCGGTATGGAGGGTACTATCATCGGCAAGGGGCAAGCCATAAGACGGAAGCTTGGCGAGGAGTCCCTGGTGCCAAACTCGATCGAACGCCTTGGAGATATCTAATGCCACAGCTAAAGTTTCTCCATACTTTTCAATAGATAGCTGCCATATATGTGAGACGTAAGCGAGCAGGTCACCAGTTGATCTCTGATGGCGGAAGCCATATTGCCTATCGTTGACAATTCCTGAGTCTTCCAGATATTTCATGAGCTCGATGTTGATGGCTTTTTCCATGACCTTTGAAATAATAGATAGCAGTGCGATAGGTCTGTAGTTGCTAGGTAGGGCCTTTTTGCCTTTTTTAGGGACTGGCTGTACTCTTGCAATTTTCCAATTGGACGGAAATACCCCCAAATTGTAAGAGTGGTTGAACAACTTGCAAAGAACAGGTGTTAGTTCGGGGGCACATTTCTTGAGAACAATCGGCGGGTTTCCCCGTCAGATCCACAGGCTTTGTTGGTGTTGAGACCCAGCAAAATCTTTCTGATAGTACGTTGGCGAAAGACGAAAGGTGATCTCAGGCATGTGACTGTCAATAGGTGTAATGTTCGGGGTTGTTTTCCCGATGAATCTAGAGTGGAATTTCCAGCAAATAGGTGCGCAAAGATATTGGCTTTTTCCTGGGCAGTCGTTGCTAGTGTTCCATCTTCTTTGGTTAGAGGAGAAATGAGCTGGAAGTGAAGTTTCTTCCACAACTTTGGCGAAAGACCAAAATGAACGGATCTGTTAGGACATTCAGCAAGTTTTGATCTTATTTTGGCATTGTGGGCATCTTTTGAGCATTCTATTGTCTCTTTGCATATGCCTCTAGCCTCGACATATGCTGCTCTGGTCTCAGGGCCCGGATTTTTTAACCATCGATGGTATGCTGCCTGTTTGGAAGCCACAGCTCTAGAGCAGTTTCTGTTAAACCAGGTCTTATCGGATGATGTTCTTCTTTCGGTATTCGGTATGTAGGTTTGCATCCCCAACATGATGATTTCAGAAATTGTCTCAGCACATCGTGTTGGATCTACTGAAAGAAACAAACTCTCTTCCATGGAAACGCTGAGAAAAACAGACGAAGACCTTCCCAGTCGGTCGAATTGTAATGCCACATGAGACGGGGTGGTATTGTGCAGCTCGATGGTAAATGGAAAGAGCATGTTGTGGAGATGAGGGTGTGATCAGAGTTTCCAAGTGGGGCACAAACTTCTATTCTATACAGGTCAGGATTGGTGGTGAGGAAAAGATCTAGTGTATTGGCAGACTGGTTGTTGACATCAGGGATGCGGGTTGGTAGCTCGACCAGTTGTTCTAGACCATGAGTGATGGCGAGGCCTCGGCTTGACGACCCGCATCATCTGTTTTGTTAGAGAATTTGAGCCAGGCAGCGTTATGTACATTAAAGTCTCCCATGATTATGGTTTCAGCTGTTGGATGGTTCTCCTGAATGTAATCCAGTTTGAGTGATAAAACTCAAAGAGGTCGTTATATGAAGGTTCATTAGGTGAAAGGTAAAGGCAGCAGAGGAACTTAGTCAGTTTGGTATCAGCTAGCTTGAACCACATCACATCAAAGTCTTTCGGTTCCAAACTCTCTTCACGCTGGCATGAAAGGTTAGCCTTAGGGGTAAAGGCAGACTCCACCTTTGAACCTGAATCGAGAATGGAGTTCGTAACCAGGACAAAGCATATTGGACCTTGTTGGTGGACGAGTTTACTTGTGTTTCTGTTAGAGCCAGAATATCCGGTTTTTCGTCTGTAGGTGATGGTGGACGTCATTGATGTTCTTGTTAAGTCCGCGGATGTTGCAAAATTAATCTTTAATGTTGAGTCCCTCGAGTACCTCTCGCCCGGAAATCCGAATGGAGAGGTATTTTGCTTCCGAGTGTTTTACTCTAGGAGACTTCATCAGAATCTAGAGTGCGCGATTCCGAAGAATTTTAGTTTATTACAACTCTTGGTTTTCGGTTTTTCAAAGTATGAAGACATTAACTTGAGCGACAGTAGAGTCGGTCCATAATATTTCATTTTCGCCAATTGCCTTAGTGCGAATTTACACGATCAATAAATTGGTCAATTTTGTGACCTTGAATTTTATTGATAGGTGTAAACAGAAAATTGTCGTCAATTTGAAATTACCAATAAATTGATAAGTTTAGAATCGGTTCTAATTTTCATCAATCAGTAACTTTCGGCTATGAATTGGATGCCTGCTAGAACAGAGATTTTCAGGTTATATGTTATTATTTACGCATTTTCACATACCCTACCCTAACCGCGAGAAAAATGATGGTGCGAAAAAAAAACATTATTTACCTTGATTACATTCGCAGCAATGTGCATTGCTGAATATAAAAGACAGAGATCTAGAAGATGGTGGATTAGATCTTGGATTGAGAAAAGAGGAAAGGAAACTTGACATAAGTTCACGAAAAATTCCTGAGTGCAGATCCTAATGAATTCAAACGATATTTAAGAATGGATCAGAGTCAATTCAATAAGCTATTGAATAATATTCGGAACTTTTCCTATAGTTGAACCATTTCTTGTCAGTGTCAGTATGTTGGTATTCCTGAGTAAAAACTGTTCCCAAAATTGACCAATAAATTGTCAGGTGTAAATATAACCCATATTGGTCAATTTTATTGTTCAATTAATTGATCAATTTTATTGGATCGTGTAAATTCGCACTTAGAATAGTCCAGCATAACGAGTGCAATGACTTTGCCTTTGTCATGAGAAGATATTATGTCATCGGTTATTTTCCTAAGTGCACACGGGGTGGTGGCCTACTCTAAAGCCTGATTGGTTGAAGGGAAATATTTCATTGAAATTGAGGTAGTCGACAAGTTGACGATGCATCAGTCTTTCCATTATTTTTGACATGCGAATATAAAATGAATATTCCGGGAAATATTCCAACGAAAAAATCATTGATATTTTATTCGGTGTTTTTTCGTATTAGTATCGAAAATGATGTATGCAATCATAGCTATACTTGAACTTTGAACTTAGAAGTCTCCAGATAATGTTACTAAACACAATAAAATGAAATACGGCTGTACCGTTAAAAGGTTAGTTTCAGCCAGTCCAGAGTTCATGCAAGGATATGTCCGTGTGTATGGATCTATTTCGCCAGTTTATCTATTTTTAGTTATTTACGGTTAATTCCTGTTCTTTATTTTTTTATAATGAACAGTAATGAGTTGCGGGACACTATCACCTATAATCGCGTTATTAAACCCCGTAAAACTGCAGCTTAGTAGCATACTCGCACTGCAGGCGATATATCAATGAGCATGAGACATATCGAGAGATATTCCGTCCTTCGTAGGGGACGTTAAGATGGCGGTCCCGATTTCATAGATGTTGAGCTGAAACATCAGAGGATTCGGCAAAAATTTACAATTGGGGAAAGTGTTCTCACCGGCAGCGTCGGTATCAAGCCTAGTCGCAGAATCAGGCCGTTAAATGAATGATAAAATAAATCACATAACAAACATTAACATAATTATTTCGCAAAAAAATGAATCTTCATCCGGATTTATTTTCATTGAAAAATATGTTCCTATATATTTACAATATCTATATCTGTTGAGTAGTTAACCTTGTTATACGTTCGTTATATTTTTATAGTACATAAATGAAGAACGAAGGTGCCAGACCGAATGGTATTAATTGTCGTGACCGTGAGACTATCGTGATCGCAAGAGTCCTACGGAATCAATGTTAATTAAATCAATTCTGGGCGCTGCATTCTTCAATTGTTACAATTATAGCGGTCTACTACTTGTGCATACACATGACCCTATAAATTGGATATTATACAGGGTGTTACCAAATAGGTGGAAAGTTTTTAGGGGTGATTCCTTGTCGAAAATTAAAGGGGTATTTCATGAAACAAAAGCTCTTAGGCCTTTCCTTGAAAAGTTACGCTTTCAAAATTGAAAAGAAATATTTTTTCTTATTACTGAAGAGTTGATGAAATGGCATTTTGTTGGCCTGTTCTACCAATAAAAGGGCTACCTATGAATTTTTTTTTAATTTTGTTGTGATCTTTTAAAGGGGTGAAACATGCAACCCCTATTCCATTTTTTACTCTAACTTTTTAAAGAAACACAATTTAAAAATACGTGTTGAAAAGAACAATTCATTGCAAAACTTTTTTATTTCTTGTGTTTGTCCGTAAAAGCAATAGTTTCCTAATAAAAAAATCAAATACAACATTGTGCATGAACGGATGTTCTGTAAATGGAATCGAAAAAATCTAGTAGGTGGCTGTCACGTTTTGTTTGCACAACTTGTGACTTCAATCGTAGTATTTTAAAATTATTCCGCTTGTTTTAACTTTTAATGTAGGCATGTACCAGTACCATGTTTTGTTTTAATAGAATATCAAATTAAAAATACAAACAAAACAAAATTATGTGTATTACAACAAAGAAAAAGGTAACAAGATCAAACGGAACGGAGTTATAAAAACTGCTCGAAATGACCACCTCCAACCATTAGACAGGAATCAAGTCTTCGTCTCATAGACTGGCGAAAACGTTGAAATATTCCTGGTGTATTTTGGATTGTCTCGCAGCCTTAAATCATTCACACATTCAATGGGGGTCGTATAAACCAAAGACTTCAGATGCAAAGTCCAAGGGGTTTAAGTCTGAGATCTGGGAGGCCAAGGTTGAGGTACTGCTCTGCCTATCCAACGATTTGGACACACGTCGCAAGTATTGACGAGCAGTTATGCTGAAAGGGACGGGCGCACCATCGTGCATAAACCACATTCGTGGTTCAAATCAAATCATTTATTGGTGTTTCCAATTTACACTTACGTGCTTACACAAGTCAATAAAAAGAATATATACATGTAGGTATGATACAACGCACATGATACACACACATACATATAATGGTTTGGATAAAATTTACAAACTATGATAATATTGGTGATTACCCATTCTTAATTAAGTTTAAAATCTTTGACATCACAAGAATACTCTAGAAACTCTTTTACAGAATAAAAACACTTCCTAATTAAAAACTTCTTCATCACACGTTTGAATACAGTGACCTCCAGGTTTCTGACCTTTTCAGGTAACTTATTGAAAAAATGAACTCCATAAAACTCTGGCCCATTCTGGCAACGCTTAAGTCGGTAGTAGTTTGTTACTAAGTCATTATTTTTACGCGTGTCATAATTATGAAACTCATTGTGTGATTTGTACTCACAGTAGTTACTTTTAATATGGATTAGATTTTGTAGAATATAAATTGATGGAAATGTTAATATGTTTTTCTCGATGAAGACCTCTTTACAGTCAGCGGTGTATTCCAGATTTGAGACGATTCGAATAGCTTTGCGTTGCAGGCGAAATACCCTTTCTGTGCCAGCCGCGTGTCCCCACGCTAGTATGGCATAGGATAAATGCGGGTGGCACAGAGCAAAGTATGCCTGTCTCAAAACACTAATAGATACATTTTGCGAAAGATTTCTAAGAACAAATATATTAGTCTTTAATTTATTGCATACATAATCTGTATGATGATCCCAGGTTAGTTTTGAATCGATTTTTACTCCCAAGAAAGTTGCAGCATCCAAAGACCCACAATTTTCAGGAGTTTGTTTAAGTGTAAATAGCATATGCTGGTTTTTTGTTTCATTCAAATATAAAAGGTTGGTTGAGAACCATAGTTTGGCTCTCGACAGTGTCTCAGACGACTCCTCTAGTACTTCGGCGAGTTTATCACCTCTGATAGAGAATGTAGTATCATCTGCAAAAAGGGCATATCGTTCAGAGATTGCCACATGTGGCAGATCATTTATATATATTAAAAATTAGTAGGGTCCTAGGACCGAGCCTTATGGGACATCCACTTCTACAGCTCTCCTTGCAGATGACACCCTTTATACATACTGTTTGATATATAGTTACTCAGATATGATTTTATTAGGTTTATGCTATTACAATTGAAGTTATAGTATGGTAATTTACCTAGCAGGATATCATGTGAGACACAGTCAAAAGCCTTCTAAGGTCGCAAAATGTTGTAGACATAAATTCTTTCTTTCAAGCATCATGAATCTGGCTTACCAGGTCTAATATTGCAGAGCTTGTACTTCTGCCTGGTCTGAAACCAAATTGATGGTTGCTAAATAAGTTGTGAGACTCGAAATGCTGAAATATTCGGAGGCCAAACATTTTCAAAAATTTTTGAAAAGATTGGTAGTAGGAAATGGGTCGATAGTTATTTGGGGTCATTTACTCCCCTTTAAATACAGGACATATAGCCCAATTTAAGAGCATCTGAAAATACTCTTTATACTCTGATTTATTAATTTTGTCAGTGGAAATCAAAAAATTTTTTTTACGTGTTTGAGAATCCTCACATTTAGGCCAAAGATGTCCCTGGCACTTTTTTCTTTAAGTTATTTATTATCTCCCTCACTTCATTGTTTGTTACCTCATTAAAATTGAAGGTACTTGTGGGTGATTCACTGTTCGATTTCAGAGATGCCAAAGGATTTGTGTTCGTTTTAGGAATATCATTTTGAACTTGTTTTGCAATGTTCGTGAAGAAAGCATTAAAGGTTTCAGGAGATATAGAACAGTCTGGGTCTCGTTTTTTAGAGGTTGTCCTCTATACTTGTTAACTATATCCCACATTGATTTGATTGGGTTACTTGAGTTTTGGATTGACAGATCGTTTGAATTTTTTTTGGATTCTTTTATGGCCAGACGATATTGCTTTCGGTAGTTGTTTTTCTCAGTTCTAGATTCTTCACTTGGGGCAAGTCTATAAATATAGTTAAGAAGATTGAGATTCTCTCGCATAACTTTTAAATTTTGATTGAACCACTGTGTATTATAATTTGTGTTTTCCTTATTAACATATTTTTTTCTGGAAATGCTTGATTGAAATAAATTTGAATTTGTTCTACAAACATATTAAATTTTCGTTTGCATTTAATATATTGGCAGATATAAAAGGAAATGTTTCAGACTCTAATAATTTATAAAATTTTATCTTACCCATTTCTGTGATTGGTCTGACATATTTCACATTGACCTGTCTGGTACAGTCGGCCATGGGAACTTGATATTCAAGCAGTTGACCATTTTCATGATCTGATATGTTTGAGTATAAAATATTAGTAGTGTAAGGCTCTTCAAAATTTACAAAAATGTTATCTAAACAATTATTTTTTCTTGTAGGTTTGAAGATGGTTTGCTTTAGGCCGAATGTACCCAACAAATCACAGAGTTGAGTACATTCCGTTTCCTCTGTGCAGAAATGCACATTAAAATCACCCAACAAGATTATTTTTTGTTCCATGCTAATCTGATTGAGGGCATTGTTCAGGGTGTTTAAGAAAGTTTCAAAGTTACCTGAGGGGACCTATGACAAGAATAATACACGTTTTAACTCTTTTACAAAAATACCAGACTTCAACGCACTTATGTATACTCTATATGGTTGAATAGCTAGTGGAACATTTTCAAGTAAAATGGGAAGCAGCTCCTGGAGAAATTTGTATAGCCTTAACGGTAGAAAATACAGTCCAATAAAAATTTTGTCAATAATTCCACCCAGACGTTAAGGAAAATTCATATTGATACTGACCTTCTTGAATTGCATGTGGATTATCTTTCGGCCCATAGATGATTGTTATGGAAATTTGTAATCCCTTGCCTCGAAAAGTTGGATTCATCAGTGAATATTACGTTTTCTAAAATTGAGCTTTTGAAGACTCCATTGAGAAAAGTCTACTCGATGGGGAAAATCTGCGGCAAAAGTGCCTGGACTCGCTGAATATGGCATTGGTGATCCATTAAAATTTTTCCAGATTAGTTTATTGCTAAAGTGAGTTAACAATTTGTCTTGTACTTAATTCCGGACGATCTTCAATCATATTGAGAACCTCTTCTTCCAGTGCCACCGTTTTATTACTCGTGGACGACCACAATCAATTGTTCGTTTTGAAAGTTCCTCTTTCACAGAGACATTGGTGAAGATGTGCAAAAATTGTGTGATGATGTAGCACCTTCTGAGGATACATCTCTGCATAGAGCCGTCTAGCTTCCAAATAATTTCCATTGGCACGACCACACATAAAATGCATATCGGCCATTTCAGCGTTAGTGTAATTATTCATATTGAAGATTCAAAAGACACAATTGAACTTTCAACTACCACATAGAAATCAAAGCGACTTGACAGCCACCTGCTAGATTTTTTCGATTTAAAAATACTACGATTGAAGTCACAAGTTGACAAACAAAACGTGACAGCCACCTACTAGATTTTTTGCGATTCCATTTACAGAAGATCCGTTCATGCACAATGTTGTATTTTATTTTTTTATTGGCAAATTATTGCTTTTACGGACACAACACAGGAGTTAAAAAAGTTTTGCAATGAATAGTTCTCTTCAACACATATTTTTAAATATACACTGAACAGCACAGAATCCAAAGAGTTCAAAACTCGTGCTTGAGATGTTTCATACACGCTGCAGAAGCTAAATGGCTGAAAATGTTTGACACTTCATACCTCTACAACAAAATACAATACAGAACTGATGTACAACATCACATCAACATCAGACGTAAAAGGATTCACATTGCTAGACATTCCACGGAACAGTTCAAAAGACCCTTCACCTACAAAATAGCTGAACTATATAACGACTTTCCGCTTTGCCTCCAAGCAAAAATCTTGACCAGTTTCAGATATTGCCTAAAACAAAAGTTTCTGGATAATATGTCTCTCATTTATTGTCCTTATCTGCTTCCATTAAGGCGCAATCTGGACATGTCCTCCTTGCGGGGAATCCGTCCCCATCCGGCCTCTAACCGGCGTAGACAAGGATGTTCTATATATATATTTGTCTTGCTCTAAGCAATACTGCATCCCGTATTAAATTGGTCATTGCACGTCGATGACGGCGGGGACATTTACAACATGAATGTATCATTCACACAGTTTTCTGGGTAGGCCTTGTTACTAGCTCCATACGCCACCTAGGAGCAGCACTGTTAATTGGAACGCAACAGTGAATCGTCGAGGGACATCCTCAGCCCAGCTACAAAATTTATAATTTAATTGCCACTATTAAATGAAAAATGTCTGTCCTGGCTGAGAATCGAACCCAGGACCTTCCTTCGCTCCTCGGACGCTAAACCACTGCGCCAATTTGACTATAACCGGTCGTTATTATGAAATTAACAAAACACACGTGAATCTCCGTCCTCTAAATGTTAATAGTCTATGGTTTATCTATAATTATCAGAAAGGAAAGTGTGCCGTTCAAAGAATATGCCTGAATAAGCTTGGAGCCATGGGAAAAGACATTGCTAAGTATTTAAAATTGTCAAACCACGAATTATATGCCGGGCACTGCTTTCGCCGATCTTCCGCAACAATTCTTGTTGATGGTGGTGGTGACATAACCACGTTAAAACATCACAGCGGCTGGAAGTCCACGGCAGATTATTCGAGAAATATGAACTTGATATTGCTAATAAAATTGAAAATGCAAATTCGAAATATTTTACGACAATTTAAATATAGCATCTACTTCAACGACGACGAAATGCCATTATGAAAGAATATAATTATCCAGCATTTTCCAAGTTCTCCAAAATATGTTTGTAATAATGTTTACTTTAACCCTCATTTGTTTTTTCCATGGGTATCCCCATAGTAGGATTTCATATTTGTCGATTAATTTGTAGTTTTTAATAAACATTTAAAATAAAAATTTTGCCCCTTTAAATTAGAGTTTTTAATATGTATATTATCATTACTACTGTTTAACCTTGTTAAAAAATTTTGCGAAATTTTTAAGTTGTGTTTAATATCGTTGCAACAAACATGAAGTTTATAATTCCCTAAAAAAAAAAAATCCAAGTTAATTTTACAAATATGCTTGAATTTGAACAGAGTTATGCGAAATTGATTTGATTTTGATTAATTTATGAAAGTGTTTAGGGTAAATATAAAAAAAATGTTTTTCTTGGGAGGCAATGTTTTGGTATTTTGGCATAACTTTCAATTCTAAGGAACTTTTCTCAATAACATTTTGCTGAATTTTCTGATTAAGAAATAATATTTTTTTAATATATATATATATATATATATATATATATATATATATATATATATATATATATATATATATATATATATATATATATATAGTGTCACACATAAAGTTCGCAACATATGGAAGTTTTATTTATTAAGAGGTATAATGAAAATTTGACAGTTTGTGCTTGAAAAATGAGTAGAAAACAGCCTCTTTCCTTTTGTCATGTGCTACTCTAAACCTGTCAAATTTGACATTTTTTTCGACAATCCTAAAAAAATCAGTTTTTTTTTTAATTTCAAAAAATGTCAAAGAAAAAAGTTGCTCAGTTTCCAATTTTATACCCTTCTTCCAAATTTGGACTCTCTACTGTCACTTTGGCTTTTTTCCAATTTTTTTCATCTTTCGCTTTACCGATTCGAACGAAACATGATTCAAATTTTATAATTTTGATTAATACGAGACTTCAATATCATATCTTGCCCAGAAAATACTCACATTGGCCTAACCAGAAGAAAAAAAAAATGCACCTCCAGAAATTCGTCTTTGTTGTTGCGAAGTTCATCTTGTTTTTTCATTTCATTGTGAAACTGATTCGGATTTTCAATGTATGGACGTTAAGAGAGAGAGAGAGAGAGAGAGAGAATATACTTTATTGTCATAAGAGTAATCTTGTGGACAAAGTTTCACTTAATCTTAATCTATAAGGCACTTTATATGTAAAAATAAAATGCATTTAAAACAATCAATTTTTACTTAATACATGAAGTCAGTTTGTATATATAAAAACATATAAGTCGTACAAAATACTAGTAAAAAATAAACAAGTTTGTCTTAACCCATAACATAAAAAATAAAATAAATCAAATATATAAGTCACAATGAAATATACCCCAAATAAAATTTAAAATCACAGTAATGATTTTTTTTTTGAAAAATGATCATTATAAAATTCTTGTATATTATAGTATGGTCTATCACTTAAAAAACATTTCACAGCCTTCCTGAAGCATTGTAAAGATTTTATTTCTGTTACATTCTTTGGCAAATGGTTGAACATTTTACAACCATTATAGATAATGGAATCCTTTATGACTGATGTCATTGGTATTGGCAACTTAATGTTGTTGGATTGCCTCGTCACATAATGGGTTGGTAAGGATTGAAATTTGTTCAAATATTTTTTAATTAAACACACTGTTTCCATTATAAAGATGTCAGTAATCGAATAAACGAATTTATCTTCATTCTTATTACACGCGTATTTCTTTTTTTAATAGATTTTTATCCAGTTTGATTATTTTTCTGACCAATAATTCAATTACAAACAAACCCGAAATATCATACTTTTCTGTAAACTAAACAATGACCTACAGTTTCATAACTATTCAAAAGACTTTCGTTCTAGCGATTTGTACTAAACATGATATAAAATTTCGTGATTTTAAACAATACAAGACTAATGTAACATCTCGGGAAGAAAATAGTACAATTGATCAAAATAAAATTTTCCCTTAGTATGCTTTTGAAACAAATTTTTAGTTTTGGTTAATGTCAAATAATTGCGTTCAATAAATCGAGTTGTTTTGTGTACAGATTTTCCTACATTTATAATTCACATATAAGTTTTATGTACAATGTTATCCACACGAGACAAAGTGGAAATCGTTCTTTTATGTGGTGAGAATGTGCCATATCCAGATGTTGCTTGTATTTTCAATCACCGGCATCCAGGAAGAAATATTCACTTTAGTACCATGGAAAGGATATTGAAAACATTCAAAGAAACTGGCTCTGTGGACAATCGTTTCAAGAAACCACATAATCCAATAAGGTATACACACTCTTAAAGAAAGAGATTTCGATATTCGACCAGGATTTTCATTTTGGTTCCAAGGTGAGAGAGAAAATGATCACATTTCCCTACAGGATTTTATGGGCAGACGAGGCAACTTTCACGTCGAACGGAACAGTTAATTCCCAAAATTGTCGCTGGTGGTCCAACAATAATCCAAATTTTGTAATAGAATGCCGTGACCAATATTCATTCAAGACAAATGTGTGGTGTGGTTTATTGCATAACCAAATAATTGGACCATATTTTTTTAGAGAAAATTTTAACGCAGACATGTACAGAAATTTCGTTATGAATCAGTTGTCTGAAGTTTTGGATAATCTGCCTCTAAGTGTTGGACGAAATTTGTGGTATCAGCTTGACGAGGCACCGATCCACCAAACGGTAGAAGTGAAACAGTGTCTCAGTCAGATGTTTAGGGGCAAAGTGATAGGACGAGATTGGGAAGATTATTGGCCACCAAGATCACCGGGCTTATCTCCGATGGACTTTTTTCTATGGGGTTGTCTGAAACAAAAAGTGTATAAGCACAGACCATTTGCAAACAAAGAACATTTAGAGAATACCATTCGGGAGTGTTGTGCTAATATAAATCCCCTATTTATTAAAAATGCCACAAAGTCTGTGAATGAAAGGACTATAATTTGTATAGAACGGAAAGGACGGTATACTGAATGATGAATTCGGGTTCTTTATATGATTATTGAGATAAATCAATGAATGTTACGATGTTTTGTTGTGAATTTGGTTATAGTTATTTTGGTTTAATGTTTTTTACACATCTAATGGTGAAAATAAAGAATATAAGATTTATGAAATTAATTCAAGAAATGTTGCGAAAAATTATTATTTGCTCGAAAATTACATCAAACAGTTTACATCCAACAGTCACACTGTTGGGTGTAAACTATATCAAAATATGTCGAACTCATCTGCAGCTAACGGGATAAAAATCTGTTAAAAAAAGAAATACGAGTGTAATAAGAATGAAGAGAAATTCGTTTATTCGATTACTGACATATTAACGTCCGTACATTGAAAATCCAAATCAGTTTCACAATTAAATGAAAAAAACTAGATAAACTTTGCAACAACAAAGACGAATATCTGGAGGTGAATTTATTTTTTTTCTGGTAACAGGCCAATGTGGGTATTTTCTAGGCATGTATGACATTGAAGTCTCGTATTCAACAAAATTATGATATTTGAATCATATTTCGTTCGAAAGAGCGAAAGATTCAAAAAATTAAAAACATTGGAAAAAAGTCGAAGTGACAGTAGAGAGTCCAAATCTGAAGCAAAGGTATAAAATTGGAAACTGAGCAACTTTTTTCTTTGGGATTTTTCGAAATTTCCAAAAAAAACTGATTTTTTGAGGATTTTCGAAAAAAATGTCAAATTTGACAGGTTTAGAGTAGCACATGACAAAAGGAAAGAGGCTGTTTTCTACTCATTTTTCAAGCACAAACTAACTGCGAAGTCAAATTTTCATTATATCTATTAATAAAAAAAACTTCCATATGTTGCGTACTTTATGTGTGACACTGTATATATATATATATATATATATAAGGGGATATTTTCGTGACTGTTCGATAATTTATGTAGAAATTAGTGGGAAGCAGTCAATGGTAGACCAATTAATACGATTTCTTCGTTTTTATGTCGAGCTTTCGAAAATTTTTATTTTCTTCAAGACTTAACTAAAAGTTAATACATGATTATATGCTGGTATTACATAATTAAAGGATACTTACTAACATGAAATTCAGAAAAAATAATACACAAAAAGAAACATCGGTGTTACAATTTAAAATGACAAGATGACAGTCACATGACAGATACTCAGTTACATACCTAAATAATCGAAATTCTAGATGAAAGAGATACAGAGTGAGAATATAAAAATGTAAAAGTATATATAAATATAAAAAAATAATAATAATCATTTCAAAGAGGATTAGGTGTGATATTCTCTTTGAAATGATTATTATTATTTTTTATATTTATATATACTTTTACATTTTATTTTCCCACCTGATCTCTTTCATCTAGAATTTCGATTATTTAGGATGTAACTGAGTATCTGTCATGTGACTGTCATCTTGTCATTTTAAATTGTAACACGATGTTTCGTGTATTATTTTTTCTGAATTTCATGTTAGTAAGTATCCTTTAATTATGTAATACCAGCATATAATCATGTATTAACTTTTAGTTAAGTCTTGAAGAAGAAAATAAAAATTTTCGAAAGCTCGACATAAAAACGAAGAAATCGTATTAATTGGTCTACCATTGACTGCTTCCCACTAATTTCTACATATATATATATATATATATATATATATATATATCTTGAAAGTCGTTCTATGAAATCTACCTAATAATCTTCCAATAAATTCCTACCGTACACTTTCTCACTCTTTTTGGCATTAGTCGACGGTCTTATTATAATGCCAAAAAGAGTTAGAAAGTGTACGGCAGTCAGTACCGTTCATTTTATATAATTTAATGTCGTAATGTATTTATTGTGAACAAGTGAAATGCCCTCTTTTCTCAAACACGAAATTGGCTTACTATTGCACGTTTCAATATATCAAGGGAAATAATGTCACGGTCAATCCCAACCCTTACTTGTAAAAAATACAGCTTATTCATATTCAAGTAGCATTGTGTTTTGTAATTAATCGAAGAAGTTCTGTGCAATATGAAGAGTGCAGCATTGGTTAACAATAGCTTTTGGCTACGCCATCAGTCTGATTTAGACAGGAGTTGAAATATTTTTGAATGAATCACAAGTTCTGTGAGTTTCGAGGAATTGGTGCTGCCGAGACCGATTATCGTTATTTTTACTCACACCTCTATGTAGGTATGTAACGGAATCTTTGAAATTAATTTTCACCCACTTTCAAACGTCCGAATCATTTGACATTTTTCACACGTATTAAGAACAATACAATAATTTCATAGCTATGACCTGGTATTCTCAGCATTATCGTCAGAAAAAAAAATGGCTGATTCAAGATTTGGTAAATTCACTGGTAAAAAAATCCCGAATTTACATTTTAAAGATTTGTTGAATTCACTGATGGTATGGTCTAAATAATTATGTCAAAAATTCAGTCAGCTGTACCCGAAATTTATGAAGTTGAGTTTTTATATTCTACAAGCAAGTATATGCATATTATTACATACGTGCATATAGATAAATAAGTGTCCTATGTTGATTGTACTTTTCTGTACTGTTTCTTTATTATTTTTTTTTCAACTTTTTTCCAATACATTAAGAATAAGTACCTATTTTTCTACTGGTATTTGGAAAACTGTTATTTGTCGCCTACTAGACTATAAAAAGGATGTTTCAGTTTAAAAAAATAGTAGTTTAGAAAAACTCATTGTCTACGAACTTACTCTAAAGTACCATTTTCCACACTCGTTAGTAAATATATTTTATATTAGCGAAATAATTTGTTAAACCGAGCCATCAATAAAACATACAGTGCTTCTCAAAAGTCCCCTCCCCCCTCTTATTTTTGGAACGATTATACATAAACAAGTGAAATTTGGAAACTGAATATTAAAGGTTGTAAACTTCCCTACTAGTGATGATAGATGACGAAATCGTCAAAGATGACGTCACAAGGCCATTGTGACCAATAATTTTAAATGAAACCCTACGGCAAGCGACACCCTTTGAAAGGTATCGAAAAAACCTATTCAATAATACTAATTTTGTTTGTGTTTATGGCAGTTTTAATGGCTCATTAGTAAACATTAAAATTTAAATTCCATTCAGTATGATATTAATTACAGATTTAAGAATCAGTATCTACTTAAAGAAATTGCTCGAAGTGACCTCCATTTACTTCCTGACAGTGAAATATCCTATTTTTAAACTCTTCTCGTACTTTTGCAAATGTGTCTGCGGAAACAGCCTCACAATAAGTTGTTTTAAAACGTCAATATTGTCAGGTTCAGTGGCGTAAACTTTCGATTAAAGGTACCCCCACAGAAAAAAATCCAAAGGTGTGAGGTCCGGTGATCGAGCTGGCCATTCCGTTGAACCTTGTCGTCCAATCCATCTACCACGATACTCCTCATCCAAATACCGTAATAGTATGGAGGAGCACCATCCTGTTGGAATGTTATTTCCAAATTGCCGAATTCATCTGGATTATCTTCCAAAATTTTAAGGATTAACGGTTCTATTGCGTTTTGCAACAGCTCCAGATAAACCTCACCAGTTAAATTAGTATTTAAAAAAAGAGACCCAACGATGTGGTTTCCCAGGATACCTGCCCAAACATTCACCTTCTGGGGAAATTGGGTATGTGTTTCACGAAACAGGTGAGGATTTGCGTCACTCCAATACCTCACATTCTGTGTATTTACATTTCCATTTAGATAGAAAGTACTTTCGTTACTAAAACAAATTGTTTTGGCATTGTCTGGCTGTTGGTTAATTTTAGTTTCCATATTTTCACAAAATTCTAGTCTTCGGTCTGGGTCGTCGTCTGAGAGTTGATGAACCATTTTTAATTTGTATGGATGAAATTTGTTTTTTCAACACCCTGTGTACTGTACTTCGACTGACTTCACAGGTAGATGCAACGTGAGTTGTTGAAGAAGTAGGATTAACTATTACTTCTGCCAGTATATAAATTTTTTTCTCATCAGAAATTTGTGGTCTGCCAGATCGTTTCGCATCATTAATACTACCCGTTGTTTCAAACTTACGAAGAAGCTCCCTTAAATAAGTCCTCGAAACGGGGCGATCGGGAAACCTCTCATTAAAAATGCGTTCTGCTGCATGAATATTTTTCCAGTTTCACCAAGAATTAGGATCGCTGCTACTTTATCACCTAAAGCACGAACCATTTCGCTTCTTGAAGCACTTGAACGTTCGGCTCACAACAGTTCAACAAATTATTAAAATGTACAAAAATATTAAAAGTACAAAAATCTGCTAAAATAGTTTAACGTTCGATCAACAATACACAAATTATTAAATGTACAAAAACTTGGACAATTACAAAAATGTCGAATTAGGGAGACTAACAAAAACCTCAGCTTATTTGACAACTATCCAGAGGCAGAGCTTGAATTTGGAGTTTTAGTATTAACTGATTTAATTCATCACAGCTTTGCGTTTTTTAAAAGCGAGTTGCCAAAACTGTTCCAAATTTCACTTTATTATGTATAATCGTTCCAAAAATAAGAGGGGGGGAGGGGACTTTTGAGAAGCACTGTATATTCTTGTGTGAAAATTTCATTATATCGAGTACATCTCTGCTAGCGGTTGGTCTCCCGCTGAGCCTTATCGGAAATGAATAATAATGAGTCTTTTAGATCTTTGGCATTAGTATAACATTAAAAAGATCTCCATTTATTGCTCAATTTGCAAGTGAAAATTATATTTCTTTGGGGCAAAGATCACTGCGGCATAATAGGTAACGAAACAAGCAACCCTTTGATTACTATCGTTTCGGACGTCGATCGTCTTAATGGATTTAAAAGGTTTTCCCGACGTTTCGAATGCTTGTATCTGCAATCGTCTTCAGGTGAATCTGACATGTTTAGGTGCTACTTACCAATTTATATGACTGTCGGTGCAATGATGCGTGTAATTCCGCCATGTACACGCATCATTGCACCGACAGTCATATAAATTGGTAAGTAGCACCTAAACTTGTCAGTATTCAAGCAGATACAAGCATTCGAAACGTCGTGAAAACCTTTTAAATCCATTAAGACGATGGACGTCCGAAACGATAGTAATCAAGTTACCACATCGTCTACAACCTTCAAGCAACCCTTTGTTCCAACTTTAACAACTTTTCACCTTATAATAACTTAATCAATCTAGCAAAGAACGAAATTTGCACTAGTTGGGGAAGACAATGGAATACTTCACTGCAAAATGAAACGATCATTAAACATTCATACATTCTATATTACCACCCACATTCCTCATCTTTCTAAATTTAACCTACCAAGAGAATATGCAGTCACTATTACGAGCCTTGAACTTAATCACGTAAAATTTCCAACCCATCTATACAAAATTGGTCTATCACCATGGCCTTGCTGTACATGTGGCAACTTGTCACCTTGTGATCTCAACCATATTTTATTTTAATGCAGCAATCATAAGTTAAACTCTACCCAACTATTGCAAAACATAACATCCCTCCATATACCCTGTCTATAAATATTACATCCTTGCTTAGCACACAAAACAACATTATTTTCGATGAGTTAATTACATTTCTTAAAAATGACAAAATAGATATTTGAAACCACATAGGTACATAACTTTAAAATTTACCTTCATAATTGAATAACAATCTATGGCAAACGGTTCTCATCCAATGCCAAAATTATTGTAACGTAAATAAACTTAACTTGGTTTAACTAATTTATTTAACACTTAATCTACAACTTAATTTATATTACTACGCCACTGAATAGCTCGATCGTATGGGCTCGTTCAGACTGTTTTACTCCACTTGAGGTTTGCCTATTTATCTCCGATACAGCATTCTCGATGTTTCGAATTCGGACGGTTGGCGACGGCATGTTCCAATTGTTTCCAATATTGACCGTTGTTTTCCGCGGAAGAGCGCACTGGATGGTTCTCGAATATCTCCGGGGATGATCTCATCGCTGTCGATGGCAACACGTGAGGCGACAGGTCCGGCCTAGGTTCGTTACATTGCCCCCTTCTTAAAGACATTTCGTCCCGAAATTTCATCCTTGGAGTGTGACGATATCTGCATGACTCCCCATATCTGCACCGTGAAGTTCGATGGAAGTAACACTCCACGGTCTTCATGATCGGTCGTGGAAGAGGGTAACAGCAAACCAAAATCTTGACGCCGCTGGATCTGAATATCGCCTCCAGCATACTTCTTATGACTCTCCAGTCCAACCCATCAATACCACAGGACAATTTTGGAATTGCTAGATCCACCAGATTCTGGTCCACCATAGTATCTCTTAGTTTGGTGAGACTCTTCCAGACATCTTCATAGGACGGTTTATCTTGGGAATGCCTCTTGGTAACTAGGTAGTAGATGTTTCTCTGGCCTTTCTTCAACTGTAGCACCCCACCAACTTCTGGATTCTGCTCCCGCAGTGTTTGGAGTTGACCAAATTTCTTGGAGAACACTACGGCGATGCCCCGATGAAGATCTTCTGCCACACAGTGCGCTAGTGCGTAGTCAGCAGGCACCTCGAAAAGTTCTCGTGACTCCTCTCTAGTAACCCCATGTAGAACTTTCTGCCCGTTTGAATACAAGGACATAAACTTCTCGAACGTCATATCATCCTCCGGTGGCTTGAGGGTGCGAACTTGGTCATGGTTTCCAGCGTAAGGGGCCAACCTGTTGAAATGGACGACCCTTGGTTTCCCTCGGGGTGGCTTATGGATTCGGTACACAAGGTCGTTTATCCTTTTCACGATTTTATACGGGCCTTCCCACGAGTTCCGCAACTTTGGTATGGATTCGGTACACAAGGTCTTTTCATTTTATCGCTGGCACTCTGGATGTTCAACCGGACTCGTTCGTGGATGTCGTCCATTCTCTGCCGAAGTTTGCTGACGTAGTCCTCTCCCGCAGTGTCTTGTCCTGGCGGTATCCCAAACTTCAGGTCACAAGGCAGTCGCAGTTCTCGGCCCATTATAATACTAGCAGGAGTTTGACCGGTTGACTCGTGTACTGCGGATCGATAGGCCATCAGGAACAAATGAAGATACTGGTCCCAGTCTCTTTGATGGTCAGAGACAACCTTGGACAAGTGGCGGTTGATCGTCCTGTTCATCCGTTCCACCATTCCATCAGACTGCGGATGTAGGGCCGTGGTTCTTGTCTTGCGGATGTTCAGCAGTAGACATATTTCTTGGAAAAGGTTGGATTCGAAATTTCTGCCTTGATCCGAGTGCAGCTCCATTGGAATACCGAATCGACATATCCATTCTTTCACCAAGACGTCGGCGACGGTGATGGCTTCCTGGTTGGCAGGGCATAGGCTTCCGCCCACTTACTGAAGTAGTCCATTGCCACAAGGATGTATTTATTCCCGTGGTCGGATACGGGAAACGGGCCGGCGATGTCAATGGCGATTCTCTCGAACGGGCTGCCTACGTTGTACTGACGCATCGGGGCCTTGGGTCGTATTCGAGGTCCATTGCTAGCAGCGCATACAGCGCACTTTCTGCACCAGTCCTGGACGTCAGCTTGACAATTGGCCCAGTAAAACCGTTGCCTCACTTTCTGCAGGGTCTTCGTCACTCCCAGATGTCCTCCGGCGACTCCATCATGGATTTCCCGCAGCACTTCCTCTCTTCTGTTCCTGGGAACAATTATTTGGCGTCTGTCTTCTCCACCAATATCGGCCTCCAACACACGTTTCAGGATTCCATTGTCCAGAATAAGAGAGTTCCATTGTGCCCAATAGGACTTAACAGCCGGCGAGTAACCTGCGACTTCCTGCCATGATGGTCTTCGATTGCCCTTCTTCCAGCTGACGACTAAGCCAAGGTCGGGGTCTTTCTCTTGGTCTTTCTGGATCTTGCTGTCATTCCAGTTGTCATCCATTGCCGCGGTTCTACAAAGTGTTGCTTCTTTCTCTTCTGCTCGTCGGCAATGTGAGCAATCATCTGGACATGGTCTTCGCGACAAGGCATCTGCATTCTTATGGCTAGTTCCGGCTCGATGTTCGATCTCGAAATCGAATTCTTGGAGTCTCTCGATCCAACGTGCTACTTGACCCTCAGGATTTTTGAACTGTAAGAGCCATTTGAGAGCTGCATGGTCAGTTCTCAACAGGAATCTTCTTCCATACACGTACTTGTAGAAGTGTTCCACTCCCTTTACAACAGCTAACAGCTCTCGCCTGGTGACACAGTAATTGCGCTCTGGTTTGCTAAGCGTCTTGCTGAAATAACCAATGACCTTCTCCTGTCCCTCCTGGATCTGAGATAGGACAGCTCCAAGTCCCACGTTGCTGGCGTCCGTATCCAAAATGAATTTTCCTTTGGGTAGGGGATAGCTCAGTATAGGTGCGTTGATCAAAGCTCCTTTCAGCTTCCTGAATGAATCTTGACATTCTTCGGACCACTGGAACTTTGTTTGGCCTTCCGTGAGGCTGGTCAGTGGTTTAGCGATGTTGGCGAATCCCAGCACATATCGGCGATAGTATGTGCATAAACCAAGGAAACTTCGAAGTTGGTGAATGTCTTTGGGATGGGCCAATCCTTAACAGCTTTGATCTTCTGGTCATCCACTGCTACTCCTTCTCCAGAGACAACGTGGCCGAGGTATCGTACTTCTTTTTGGAACAGATGGCATTTCTTAGGGCTCAGCTTCAATCCGGAGTTCCTCAGTCGCAGGAATACTTCCTCCAAGTTTTTCACGTGGTCCTCAAACGATCTGCCGACCACAATTATGTCGTCGAGATACACTAGACACGTGTTCCATGAGAGTCCTTTCAGCACTGTCTCCATCAATCTTTCGAATGTGGCGGGAGCATTACAGAGCCCGAATGGCATAACGGTGAACTGCCACAATCCTGAGCCGATGGTAAAAGCAGTCTTTTCTCGATCTTCCTGAGCGAGTTCTACTTGCCAGTATCCACTCTTCAGATCAAGGGTCGAGAAAATCGTGGAACCAGCCAACGTATCTAGGGTGTCATCTATTCTCGGGAGAGGGTAACTGTCCTTCTTCGTGACATTATTAAGTTGGCGATAGTCTACACAAAAGCGTGTCGATCCATCCTTTTTCTTCACCAGTACGACTGGAGAGGACCAGGGACTGTCAGATGGCTCGATAACTCCTTCTTTTCCCATATCGCTGACTATTTTGTCAGCCTCTTCCTTCTTGGCAAGAGGAAGTCTTCTTGCTGATTGCCGGATCGGTCGGGCACCCCCAGTATCAATCCTGTGCTGGACCACATTAGTTCGACCCCCTTTTCCTTGTCCGGTATCCCCAATTCGCCGACTATTTTTTCAGCCTCTTCCTTCTTGGCAAGAGGAAGTCTTCTTGCTGATTGCCGGATCGGTCGGGTACTTTTTGACTAAATCTCTTAGTTTGGGCTGTTGGGCTGGTTTTATGTCTTTGGAAGAGATGGCAACTAATTTTTCTAGTTCTGTGGGCAAGTTGTTGGGTTGGCTAATCGTACCTCGTACGCCCGGATCACAGATGAAACTGACGAGCAGTGCCCTAAAATTGTTCCTTTCTTTAAGGTCACTGGAAAGTAATTGACATTCATGACCCTTACCGGTACAAATTTTTCAGCACGTAACAGGGTTTTCCCTAGGGCAATCCTCGTCCAATTTTCTCATCATGAAGTTTGGGCTCGAACATCATTACGTCTCCACTGCTCGCACTCCCGTCCAGGCGAGCCTCCAGGATGGTTTCAGCCCTCTCAGGTACGCTTATATCTTCAGCCAACAGCACACGGATCAACTCTTCACTTCTCCCATGAAGTACCAGCTCTTCTCCGTTGACACGTAGGACGCCGTCTTTGAAATCCAATTCAAACCCTCTGGAATTCATGATGTCCATTCCGATGATTGCATCGTCTTCGATGTCCGCTACAAGTGCCTGATGTTTCACTTTAGTGCTGCCCAAAATTATTTCAATCGGTAGCTCGCCATATACAGTAGCTGGCTCCCCTGTTGCTGTGCGTAGCTTCCAAGTTGTCGGTTCAATTCGTTCCGGTGTTCTGGCAAAGGAAGGTCCGAGAATTGTCCTAGTCGCACCTGTATCTAGCAGCATGGTGCAAGGCTCGTTATTGATGAGACCGTCTACGAAAACACCTCTGTTCTGTCGTTGCAGGATAGCGACATATGCGTTGTTAACCAGGGCTTGCTGGACACAGGCCGACGATTGCCCCTTCTCGTCGACCTTCTTTAGTTTTCCTGCATCGGAGTCGTGTTTTGAATGTTGGACATTTGCTACGCACATGTCCAATTTTGCCACAATTCCAGCATCTTATCTGTCTTTTCTCAGGGAACACTTCCTTAATCACTTTCCTTATGGCAGCTTCCAAATTAGCAGGCTCCTGTGAGTCTTCCTCAATCATTCGGACTTTACTCTGGCTTTTGCAAGATTGTTTCGCTGCCTCGAATTCCAAAGCGCGTGCCAGTGCGTCTACGAGATGTGTTGGACGGGCTAGTGTCAACGCTTGTCTGGTTTCTTGGTCACGGAGTCCATCCAGGAATGCTTGAACCGCTAGTCGCTCCATTACATTTTCTGGTGTGGCTGGATATGCGAGACGAACCAAGCGTGCAATGTCAGTTTCGAATTCTTGTAAGGATTCGCCCGATTTTTGGCAGCGATTTTTCAGCTGGGAGTGGTATACGTGTTCCAAATGGGCGTGGCCATATCGTAATTCTAGATGTTTAATCAGCTGATCATAGTCCTCCTGTTCTTGGGCGGTGAGAGTTTGTAGACTATTTGTCGCTTACCCACGTAATGCGATTGTCCGTGCTACAGCTCTTTCCCCTGCATTCCATCCGTTTGCTTTGGCCGCTGCTTCACACTGCCGGCGGTAATTTGCCCATGGAGTTTTTCCGTCGAACTGAGGCGGCTTCATGGAAAGCTTCCCTATTTCTGAAATGACCTTGACATCTTTTATTCCCTCTTGAACTTTATCCAAGTTCAAACTCAAGTCCAGCATTGCATTTTCATTAACCATCTCTGTGGAGGGCGTACTATTAATTCGTTTTTCCAGCTTACTGATCGTTTCCTTCATTTTGTCCATTTCTGCCTCGACCCCATCTTTGATTTTATCTACCTCCGTGTTCATTTGCTCCCTAATTTTATCTATCTCTGTCTCAACGGTTCCCATTCTTTCTTCTAGAAAATTAGCCACACCACACAATTCTTTTTTTAGGCCTTCTGTGTTTTCCAGGAACTTCTCTTCCAGGCTTCTTGAATTTTCTAGAAGCTTCTCTTCCAGATTTCTAGAATTTTCTTCCAGGCTTCTTGAATTTTCTTGAAGCTTCTCTTCCAGATTTCTAGAAAGCTTCTCTTCCAGATTTAAAGAATTTTCTTGAAGCTTCTCTTCCAGATTTCTAGAATTTTCTTCAAGCTTCTCTTCCAGATTTCTAGAATTTTCTTGAAGCTTCTCTTCCAGATTTCTAGAATTTTGTTGCAGTTCTTCTTTCACGGAATTAGTAGTTTCTTCGAGTTTATTCATTACCAAACTTAAATCACCTCCGGGAACTTCGAATAAAAATGTTTCGGGGTCCTCACCTTCTTGTATAAGTCCTTCTGCAAGTCTTTCCTGGAGTACTTGCTTTTTACCTGTTGTTTCCAGTTCCCTTTCCTCCAATTCCTGTCTCAATTCCGCTACCTTCAAATCCGCAAGGCGCACTTTTCTTGAACACATTTTGTCTTTGACGAGGTATCAGTCTGTTTCACACGAAAAAGTTTATCAGTTTGTTAAAAATTCACTTCGCGAATTATTTTCCACGGGCCACCAGTCTATTGTCTGTTTCACGCGAAGAGTGTATCAGTTTATATTCCCACGCACAATTGTCCACTTCGCGAAAACCGGGCCACTGTCTATTTTCTGTTTCACGCGAACAGTGTATCAGTTTATATTCCCACGCACAATTGTCCACTTCGCGAAAACCGGGCCACTGTCTATTTTGGGCGTACAGAAAAGGTCTATCAATTTATTTTTCTGACTATCCACTCCACGATCACTTGTTTATTTTCAAAATCTCACTTCCGACACCAATTGTAACGTAAATAAACTTAACTTGGTTTAACTAATTTATTTAACACTTAATCTACAACTTAATTTATATTACTACGCCACTGAATAGCTCGATCGTATGGGCTCGTTCAGACTGTTTTACTCCACTTGAGGTTTGCCTATTTATCTCCGATACAGCATTCTCGATGTTTCGAATTCGGACGGTTGGCGACGGCATGTTCCAATTGTTTCCAATATTGACCGTTGTTTTCCGCGGAAGAGCGCACTGGATGGTTCTCGAATATCTCCGGGGATGATCTCATCGCTGTCGATGGCAACACGTGAGGCCTAGGTTCGTTACATTATCAAATTTTGGGATGTTCAGAATTATTATACCTAACTTTTTGAAATATGAATACTTCTTGTGATATGAATATAGGATTATATAATTATGTCATTATACTCAAGAGTTCATGGAAATGTAATTATGTAGGTATGATAATAGATTTTCAGAATTATTATGGGTTTTGATCAAATAAAACAATTCAACGTTTTCAGTAAGTTTATTTTCATTTTTTATTTAACTAGTGAACAACAAATAAAATATATTTTGTATATTCAGTCATTAGTTCTTCAGCTTATATGTTAATTCAATAACTGAGACAGCCAAACTGTGAATAGAAATCGATGGCGAAATTGGGAATATCTCAACAGCTATGACATTGTTTTCAACTTGAATGTCCTTGTATATCTAAAACGCCGAGGAATAGACAAAAACCTGTTTAAATCAAACCAAGATTAATTTTTTAGAAGAATGGCTCCTATGATTTTGCTTCTTTAATTGGGATACAACCTGTATTTACAGGGAAATATAGATCGTTGCTTTGTAAACCAATTAATAATTCAAAGTTTTTTTACTAGAGGGGCGGCATAAAACGTGGTTGAAACCCTATGGCGTCATGTTGTCTACAGGAAGTCTGTGAAATGCTGGGTACTCACCCATGAAATCGCTTTCTTTCAAGACGCAAGAAATAAAAATGTGTCATGTAACTAATAGTATATACAGTCTGATTCAAAAATCGTGTAACTGTTGATTTGTTAGAAATGGTTATTTCTCTGACATTGTTTAGGGGTTGATTGTTTCCCGAACTGTTTCAAAATACTAATAAACTCGCGAAAATATATCCCTGAAAAACATATGAGCACTTGAAATATTTAACCACCTAATTTACAACAGAGGAGTATTTTCGAATAATACGAACATCGAAAAATTGTTAAGTATATTATGTTCGTATTGAGAGTTTACATTATTTGTCCGTTGACTCATCTATTAGCACTTGCAGTATTTCTTGATTCATTGCCATTAGATAGGTACAAAGAACAAAAGCCATTTGTCATGGTCAATTATTATAAATTTTCCCAATTGGGTTTTTTTCCTGAAAAAAGTTTTTAGACGTGGTATAACTGTTTGAGGAATAAATTTTTCATATAAAAGTATTAGTCTGGTCAGAAAGTTAACTTCCTACAAAAAATAATTCTTATTCTCCTAAATATATGAGTGATGACTCATTCGATACGGAAAGGCCTTACGTGAAAGACGTTTTCAGGGTTCATTCAATCTATTAAAAACTGCCAATGTTATAAACAAATTATGAAAAAAAGAGGCCTCCGTTTATGATAATAACTCAAAAACCGTACAGTAAATAAAAAAAAAGGTTTTTAAAGAGGAAGAAATTTCCGATAAAAAAGTAATTTAATGTTGAAAATAGAAACAGAGAAAGGCATTGAAACTTATTTAATTTAATTTTATGTACAAAAATAGATTCCTTGAATATTTGTATGCATTTAATTGTTTATATTATTATTTGCAATCTTCTCTATAGGAAATGTTTATATTTCTCTGTTGATAATTTAATTGCATACAAAATTTGTTATAAATAATCACCAAACGTGTTTATAATTTGTTTTTAATTCTAAAAAACAAAATAATCATATACAAACAAAGTATAAAAAAACTGTGTTTCATAGAATTTTTAATTTTGAACAGTTTGATATTTAATTTATGAACAGCTTTTAAACTATTACAAATACGGTAAGGAGAATTCAGGACAATTTTATAATAGTATATATTATGCAACGATCATGTAATGATGGTTATTAATACACGAGCATTAACCGGGATACGAAACGAGCCGAAGGCGAGTTTCGTATGGTTTATGCGAGTGTATTAATAACCATTACATGAGAGTTGCATACGCTATTTTTTCTACACCCGATAAATAATGAAGAACTATAAATATTATATTTATATTTGTATTGAACACAATAACAGTAATTACTCGTATTTCTATAAAAAATTCTACAAAATTGTAATTAATGGTATTACCTCGGGTATTACCATGGATATAGGAAAACTATAAACATTCTATTTATATTGAACATAATAATTGAAATTAATCTGATTTCTTAAAAATATTAAGATTATTTATTGTGCAGTTTGAAACGTTTATTCCAGGTCCCACTGATCTGGAAGTGGAAGGAATATTTACATTTATTTCATTATTGCTAGTCTCAATAGAGTTCAATATTGTATTGGAAATGCTGATTTTATTCTGAACCGAATTTTCAATGTAGCCTTCCGCCATTGAATTGGATTTCCAGCCACCAGGACGTTTTAATGCAGTAATATCACCACCGGCATCAACTAATACGGTTGCAGATGTCCTTCGAAAACAATGCCCTGTATATAAATTCGGACCAGGCAGATTTAAATATGTTGCTATTTGCTTCCCTAAATTACAAAATCTATGAATACCAATGTTTTGAATTGTGCATTTTCCATTAAAATAATTAACGAAAAAAGAAGGGGTGGGGCAAATTTTCGGCCGTAGATTCATATATTTTTTACTAATTTCGTAGTATTTGCCGGTAATTGTAAATGGTCGTTGTACTTTTGTTTTAGTTTCTACCACATTAACAATTAGGATTCCATTCATATCTTTGACATTTTCACATTTTAGGTCATGTAGTTCATGCCTTCGACAAGCTCCCATTATTCCAAAAATCATTGCTACCCAAAACAAAAAGATAAATAAAAAAAATAGAACAATAAGAAATAAAGAAAAGAAAAAAAAGAAAAAATGAAATAAAAAGCAGGATGACCTAGGCTAGCTTTGAACCGGCGTCTCATACTGTAGTCTATAGTTCAAATTTAGCGCCTTAGCCCGCTTCGCCACGAGTAAACTTATCCAGTTTTCTCTACATTACTGAAATATATCATGCATGAATCGTATGGAAAATGTAATCATGACAAAATTTTTAAAAATGCAATGTTAGGTAGATACTTACTTTTATAAATAAAAACTTTTCATCGGGTGCTTCGTCGATAATAGTATATTATGCAATGAGCACAAAATGATGCCCATTTTGCACGAGTATGAAATTTGCAGCACGAGCCGAAGGCAAGTGCTGCAATTCATACGAGTGCAAAATGGCCATTTTGTTGCGAGTTGCATACTATACTTTTTCTATGACAACATATCGTTCACGTTTAATACATGCATACATTGCAAAAACTTTGAAAGAAATAAACTGATGATATTTCATTACTCCGAATTCGCCGCTAATGGGCTTTCTATCAGAATTAAAATATAAATTGAAGAAATATGTAAATATTTTCTTTATTGCTATTTCTAATAGGTACACAGAAATAGAAGCCTATAAATGTATGTATGTATCTAATTGAAGTTGAATGTGCAATTATTGAATATCATATTTGGAGAACTTGATTGCTGAATACTTAATTCTTTTCGAAATTGATAATTTGTCGACGTTGAAGTAGACGGCTTCTCGTGATTAAGATCTTTGACATTTTGGGTTTGTAGCCGTTAGACTGCCGCTTGAGGAATGCTTTCAGTTTCAAATATTTGGCAATATCTATATCATTATAGATACTAAGAGTCGTTCTCAGCATTGAGAAGTGTGACTACAAAGTGGAAGTTTTAAATGTTTTGGCTAAGTCGCCAAAATAAGCCATTAAAACGTTCTCGGAAAACGATTTTGTCTTTTGATCTACCTTCCATTCCAAAAAAAGGTTATAAGCGCGTTGATACATACTCTTCGACGTTTCCGGTAATAAATTCAGTGTTGTTACCTTCGCTGCTTCTATTATGTTCGGAGGTGTCAAATCTAAGTCAATATCACTATCAGTTTCCATTTTAATCAATAGTTTTTATAGAAAACAACTATGAAATTACTCGTTACCTACTAAAACTTTTGACAGAAACGTTCTGCTGACATTTCATCAATTTGTCGCTGGACGTCATAATTTGACAAGCCGTAGTCGTCGTGATTTTAGAGTGAACCTAGACCTAACACGAAATATTCCATTTCGCATTTGTTGCTTAGCAACTTGCCTAGCAACCGATGCAAAAATGAAATTCTGTACAAAATGTGCTTGTTTATGATTGAAGTTACGGTTATAAAATGAACATTTATCGAGGTTGTCGAAGAAAAACGTTTTTATTTGTTCAGGGAAAATATGTTTGATTTTTTTCCAACATATCCTTCGGACTTTCGCTTTAATAAAGCTTGTAGCTTCTTATATTTAGAAATGCCTATATTATGGTTGATATTTACCAACGATTTTATTATTGAATAATGTGTCCATGTACTAGATGATTTCATAGTCATCAATTCTTGAAAACATTTTCGGAGAATGTCGAAAAGCTACAACTTCTTATATTTAGAAATGTCTATATTATGGTTGATATTTACCAACGATTTTATTATTGAATAATGTGTCCATGTACTAGATGATTTCATAGTCATCAATTCTTGAAAACATTTTCGGAGAATGTCGAAATATTATTTGTATTTCTCCAGTCCATAAACCGTTGATATAGTTTTTCTTACACTTTCTTAGATTTTTGGGGTGAAATATTTTGTACTGCATTTTCTGCTTTCTGCGATATGTGTGGAGGAGTCCATGGTAATTCTTCTAAATCGCTGATAATATAATTATCGAAGTTTAGCTATATTCTACGAAAATTTAATACCTACTGATTTTGACAAATAAAACAATTAGATAGGAATCTAGGACAAACGTCAAATGCACAGCATGCTTGATTGAAAAATTATGGGTTTCTATTGATTAAAAATCTGTATCGTTATGAAAAATCTGTATCATAATGGATCTTATTATGAAACGGATTATGGGCATATAAGTGTATTATTATAGTACGGGTGTAGAAAAAATACTATTGTATCATCAGATTTTTTATCATGTTTGTACTACCATAGTTCACGAGATATATGTATTTGTTTATAAAAACTCAAGCTTGTACCGTATAAATCTTGTATCGTATAAATCTTGTAAGACAGCTTAGTTGGTTTATAATTAAACTTTGATATTATTAGTCGGCCAAATTGATATTTATTTATTTAAATAATTCTCATTCATTTGCTTATTTCGCAGTCTTTAACTATGTAACTATATCTAAAAAAGTATAAGATATAATGATTTTTTCTTTATACTATTTGTTGGGTTTATTTCCAACTTTTTATTAACTATTCGACCAGCATAAAAAATCAATTGCCCTGAATGCTCATTACCGTATCTGTAATAGTTTGAAAGTTACAGGGGTTTATAACTTAAACTGTTCAAAACTAAAATTTTTATTAAAAATAGAAGAAAAAAACATTGTTTTATATGGTTATGTTTGTAACTTTTTGTAGAATTAAAAAAAATATGAACAGCTTGGGTTATAGTTTCAGACAATTTTTTTATACAATCAAAATATGGACAGGGTGTTCATAAAATCAGATGCGGAATCATCTGCGACTCAAAGATAAACTTAAGTCACTATCTTCCATTGTTCAAGATAACGTCATGGGGGTATTCATGTTGAAAAGGGAAACATTCCCAATTGAATATTGAATAGAAATATTTTTCTGGGAATCGGAAAAGCCACGATAAAAATGAAGATGTTTTTGTGAATATCTAACAGAAAACAACTAATTCCCCGGCTAAAGCCACGCTGGACATTGAACATCTGATAGATATTTCTCAAAAGAAAAAATCTAAAAATTAATTAAAATATAGAGAATGAGCCAAAGAAAAATGTTTTCCAGAAATCATGTGTAACATTGATGCAAGACTGGCATTGACATTGAACATTGAACAACATCTGATAGATATTTCTCAAAAGAAAAAATCTGAAAGTAAAAATTTTATTTTCCATTCCAGTCTTAATTAAGAACTCATATAGATGAATGAGCCGAAGAAAAATGTTTTCCAGAAATCATGTGTAACATTGATGCAAGACTGGCATCGCATTCACTTTGCAAAGTGAGATTGCTTCTAGAAAATGTGTTTCCCAATTCTTCCGGTCTTCTTGATGATCGTGGAAGCGTGAAATAGATTTTCGTCGACAAAAATGTATTGAAGACCTAGTGAATGCGATGCCAGTCTTGCATCAACGTTACAAATAATTTCTGGTGAGTGCTCCTTCTTGGAAAACATTTTTCTCATTTATGAGTTCTTAATTAAGACTGGAATAGAAAATCAAATTTTCACTTTCAGATTTTTTATTTTGAATTAGGGTCCTTAAAATTAAAAAGTCCAGCGTGGCTTTAGTTGTTTTCTGTTAGATATTCACAGAAATCTCTTCATTTTTGTTTGAAGGTTGTAGACGATGTGGTAACTTGATTACTCTCGTTTTGGATGTCCCTCGTCTTAATGGATTTTAAAGGTTTTCACGACGTTTCGAATGCTTGTATCTGCAGTATTCACTTGAAGACGATTGCAGATACAAGCATTCGAAACGTCGTGAAAACCTTTTAAATCCATTAAGACGATGGACGTCCGAAACGAGAGTAATCATCTTTATTTTTATCGTGGATTTTTCAATTCACATAAAAATATTTTTCTTCAATATTTAATCGGGAATGTTTCCCTTTTCAATTAAATTATCAACATAGACAAATAAAAATTTCTATCATATAAAGAAAATCGCCAAAAATCAATTTTAAAGAAATAATAATTTCTTAATATATTGTTTAAACAACTGAAACAGCAAAAGAAACATAGAAAAAATTTATTTCTCAAAAATGATATGCTCCAAATAGTCGAAAATTGTATAAATAAATAGATTAAGAAATTTGGAATACATAAGTTTCAATGCCTTTATTGAATAAAAAACAACCATATGTATATTGTCTCGTTTTTTAAAATAATTTTATAACTAACAGAATATAACAACGATAAAAACTTGTTAACAAAAAATTAAACCGACGAAAAAATCAACTGAAAAGCAAAAAATAAAATAAACCTTAGTCTAAATGATAATTGAGCTCCTAAACTAATGTAAGTAACTGATTTTGAGTCGGCGCCAAACAAACAATTATCGAAGATCATTATCTATGAAAGAAGTCATCAAAACGCAGCCACAGTTTATAGCTAAAGAAGCAGTTAGCTCACTTGGCCCAAATGCATGTCCCAAGGTAACATCCACTCCAGGGAAAGAATTCAGGATGCGCAGAAGACTGTACGCGATTATCGCTCTTCGAAGTATACCAAAAATGTCAGTATTAGTAACACAGTAACACGCGGTATGCGCGAGGGATAAAAATCAGAGTTGCGCAGTGTACAAACGGGAACATAAAGAGATCAAAGTGCCGACGCCAAGTGAGCTAACTGCTTCTTTAGCTATAAACTGTGACGCAGCCGTGCATCTCGCTGCCATCATTTTACGCTTCACCTAATTCAATTGCTAGTTTGTTTGGCGCCGACTCAAAATCAGTTACTTACATTAGTTTAGGAGCTCAATTATCATTTAGACTAAGAAGGTTCATTTTATTTTTTGCTTTTCAGTTGATTTTTTCGTCGGTTTAATTTTTTGTTGAAAAGTTTTTATTTTTCAATTTTTTGTGGCTAAAATCTACCAATTACTACCTACTTGTTTTTTGATTACTTCCAAAATACTTACTTACCCACCTTACTTCAACTATTACCAGTTAAATAATATGATTATCTACTTTTACTATTTGTTGTAATATAAATTATTTTCGTTGTTCTGGTTAGTTTATTTCATTACTTTGTATATCATTCCATCCTCTCATAAAATATACTGATTTTGGCGGAACAAGAATAATGTCAGTAGCGATCTGTCATTGTCAACTACGTATGTGTGTGCTAATGTTCACTAGTGAAAAATCAATTATCCCTTATTTTTCTACCCGTAAGGGTGGTTAATTCCTTTCGAAATCCAAATATAAGGTAAAACCAAAAAAAATTATGCCGATAGAACGATTAACGGACCAGAATTCAGAGGGTGAGTGATCAATATCCTTCATTTCGCTACCCTTAGGGGTGGATTTCATCTTTTAAATTCAAATAGGACCAAATTCGAAGTACACCCTACCACTGAAAAAAGAATTATCGAAATCGGACGCCTCAGTAAAAAGTTATGCGTGATCATACATAAAAAAATATGATGGAAAAACATAAAATATACGGGTCGAATAGAGAACCTCCTCCTTTTTGGTTTCGTCGGTTAAAAAATAAGTCAACGATATAATCTTATAAAGTACAAATGTGAATCGAGCTGCACGAGGCGAAATTTTCATGGCTGCTTTATTTAAACAATTATGCAGTTATTAATGAAATCTGATACTCCAAAAAATGTATTAATAACAATCGGCTCATTTGTTGAAAAATGTACAAAAAAAATCTGACGTAATTTCATTCTATCCAAGTGTCTTGACAGTAGGGGAGAGTGTTGTACCTTGATCATAGTGTACCTTGGATCACCCTTCAGTTTCTTGACAAATGCTGTTATCTACGTAACAGAACTATACCAAGATAATGTTCACTCAGTAGAGTGCAAGCAAGCGGAAGAGTGGTTGTCCATGTGCTATTGTTTTCGAGTAAAATATAAATATTTATTTTTAGCTCAAAAAGTGACAACTTTTGGTTCTACTGTTTATTTTTCTACAAGTTGACGATTGTGTTTTGTGTTTTAAATCATATTCCACCTGATTCACTGCCCATTGGGGAGTAATTTGTTATGCCATATTTAAGATTTAAATATAACACAGAATATTGAGGAAAATAAGTTTGTAAAAACGCACCATCATGTACCTTGGATCGGCTAGAACTGATGGACAGTTGTGGTTCCAAGTGGACTTTTCTAGCTTTAACGTTAACTATTTCTGAATTTAACTAATATTGAGTTAAATCAAATTTACATACCTAAATTTTTCTGCCTATTAATTTTAAGTTGTAAATTTCATATTGTAACTTTTGTACACAAATTAAAATTAGGTTATACTTTAATATAATCTTATTTCTTCTTGTAATTAAACAATATAATGTAATTTTTGTATAAAGATGTTGTTTTTAATACATATTATCTACCTTTTAGGTACAAGACGTTGATGATCCAAGGTACACTGGGCGTGATCAATTTGTACATTATGGTATTGTACCATTGTGCACATATCAATAAAATATAAATATATTGTTTTTTTCCATAACTGTTTAATATTTAAATTCACAAAAATACATAGTGTCTAGGAATAATGGTGATATCAGGAGAAACTCTTTCCATTACTATATTTAAAAAAATGGTCTGTAAAAAAATATAAAAGTAAATTGTAATCCAAGGTACCACAGTCTCCCCTACTTACCATAATGTGTTAACAAAATTAAATTCACATTTAATGGTATAAACGGGACTTTTTTTATTGGAAAATTCGTCCTGGTTGAGACTCTTTTCTTTAATTGACATTTTGAAAACATCTTTCTCGTATGGTCTTTTCGAATCGAATGAGCCATCGCTCATATTTTTAGGAGAATGAGAACGATTTTTTGTAGGAAATCAACTTGCTGACCAGACTATATTATTTGAAAAGGAAGGTTTCATAAGATGCTTTTCCATATATGGCAAACTGCAGTGCGCGTGACTAATTTGATATGTTGTGGTCATATCCTTGACCACTTGAAACTTGTAGAACCCTCAATAAAAGTATTTATATTGCGTCATCATTGTCGCCGATAGTTGTTCAACAAATTGCTGAATATTTGTATGGATTTCCTGGCAATATAAATGGAAATGATGATAAATAATAATAATAATAATTTATTAACCACTTTGGTACATCAGGGTACATATGGTAGGTCAGATAAAAGGGATACAAATATATAAAACATGAAAAAAAAAATCACAGTTCTACATACAGAATTATAAAGGAAGTACATATAATTGAATAAATGTTTGCTTATGTACTGTATCAATATTTAGCAAGTAAAAAAGTTAAGAATATGTTGATTCACGGAGGCGATGATGTAGTAACAGACGTGATAAATGTTCAAATAATATGACAAATTTGAAGAACTATACTTAATTTTTGTAGTTGGAAGTACGTAGTTTTATCGAACCGATGAATCTCTCAATAGAGGACAGAAATAAAATATAACTTACAAATATTTTCATTGAAATATTTCAAGCTCAGTTAAAATTATCATAAAAAGAAAGATCTCATGTGAAAATATATTGCTCTCTATTGTTGGGGAAAAAGAGCAACAATTTCATTTCGTTTACTGAAGCAACATCATCCTTTATTGAAAAGAAACATTTTTAGGTATTGTGCATTCTTTTATCATGAATTTGATAGTGTAATCGTCCATATCCCGTGTCGATACTAAATACTGTAGGACACATTTATTATCAGGAAACACAGTGACAAATAGTCCGGTGGGTACAACGGCGAAATCGCTCTTTTAAAGACTGACCCATATTTTCGGTATTTATGTCATTCCACACATGGAATGGAAATCTACGACACGCCGCGGTGGTCGTGACAAAAGTTACATGAAAAAAAAAACGAAAAAAATTGGAATATTCCAAAAGTCAAAATGAAGGCGCTATAACTCCTAGTATAATAGAGTTATTCGAAAAATTCTTTCACTGTTCGAAAGGCCTATTCACGTACTTTGAAATGGGTCATCAAAAATAAAAATAAACATTTTCCGAAAATGAGCATAATTTTGTGCTGAGACAAAATTTTCAATAAAATGTTATTTTTTCAACACGCTGAAAGTCATCCGACTGAAATTCTTTTTTCACCAAAAACCAGAGCGCTAAGATATATATCCAATATGGTATTTCCTACATTTCCGACTTGAAAAAAAACCGACAACCGCGCCGAATGCTCGTTTCCGACATTTCCGAGACTTATCAATGAACCGGCAATCGCGCCGATTGCTCGTTTGGTATTGGGGATTTGGGGTTGTATTTTTTAAATCGACGCCACGCAGTAAGTTCGATAAACAATAAACAATACGATTCTTGAGACTGTTTAGAAGCTATCAATTTGTTTTTTGTGTGGGTGACGTGGGTGGTGGGTGTTATTTCAAAATGCCAAAACCAAAGCATTTAGTGTGGTTGAATTTTTATTGTATAATAAAGGACAAAAACACAGGAAAATGGGACAGATG
>JAFIRS010005644.1:0-52205 GCA_018342105.1 Gonioctena quinquepunctata | reverse complement strand
AAAATGGCCGAAATATCTATATTTAACCTTCAAAAATTACCATGCGGTATATCCAAGAATTCTAATATTACAAGCATAAGGAAAAAGAAAGAAAATGCTAATCAGCTACAACATTAATTGAAAGATAAAGAGAATAATATTACTCAACTAAACTCCAGCAGTGAAACTTATTTAATTTATAGATCTTACCAAAATCAATTCTCTCAGTCGACCTGCCTATCTCGACGTTCCAATCAAGAAAGAGATCGATTATTCCTCCGGTTCGAACAAATCACCAATTCTACCTGGGTTTTTTTCACAAACTGTTCTTGGTTTTTCTCTATTGAAAAACACTTGGAAAAAACACAGCTTCACGACATGAATACAACTGTCACGATACCATTTTCACGAGACGACAACAAAGGCGCTGATGATGGCGCTGTCCCATAGTTCACGATCGGCCGTGACTAATGACCCGTTCCACCGTAAGATAACCGGAATAGTTATGAGAAATTGATTATGTATAAGGAAGTAACGAAAAATTCGTTACAATCTACAACTAGTTGACCCTGCACGAAGTTGCTCAGGATGTCCCTCTCTGAGAATATTCAAAGCTTTTCTTGTATTCACTTCAGAGCCGGATTAAGAGGGGGGCAAACGGGGCTCCAGCCCCGGGGCCTCCACAAGAGAGGGGCCTCCACAATATAAATTTTTAGGTAAAATTTCCTAACAAATACCGAAGGATATGCAAAATTATATATACAAAATTTGACAACGAAAGAGCAGTTCTCCCACTTTTTCCTCTCATTTTTCGTTTTAAACATTCAAAAACATGTTTCGTATTCTTGTCAAAATCCATGGTTAATATTAATCTTCGATCTGATGAATCATGTGTATATGCGAGAAACAATCACCAAGTAAAACATCATACTATTATACAAAATATTAAATCATATCGAAATTAGCTGTAAAAACAAGAACAATTGAATTTAAAAAAATATATACATTTTTTTTTATTAAATGAAGGATTTTCTGTCGATGTATTCTTCGAATGACACAAGCGATCTGGATACACAATGAAATTCAATAATCATAAGCAAAAGAAAATAATATTTCAATTTATGAATATGATTGCATCAATTTATAAGAGCCCTGTGCGTATTCCATAATAGAACAAAAGTTCAAATTCTGTTGACTATTTTTCGGCCGATTCTACAAACACTTTGCCCGTCTATACCTGTTTTTCCTATTTATTGGCGTTGACAAGTGTCCGCTGACTGGCGCGCTTGTAACAGAGAAATCCCCGAAATCTGAAAGTGTGAGTCTAAGAGAAGGATGACATTCCGCAACAAATGTAAATCCTTCTGAAAAAGGACTATCAAAAAGACCAATCTAAGATGTTCTACTATCAAATTCTTGAAAATCAAAATTTCAGAGCTACATTCTCAAACATTGAAATCACAGTGATTATTTTTTGACATTGCTAGAAACCAATGGAAACGTTCAATTCAAATAATCCATATACGTTTTGGCCAATCAATAGTGGGAATATTCTACCTAGAAAATTGTCGCGGGAATAATTTGAGGTATTTTGTTTCTATTGTTCAAATGTTTTCTCACAATATGCATTTGAAATTTTATTATACTTGACATTTCAAAGACATATTGTGGAAAAACGTATCAAAGAAATTGAAAAAAACAGATTGTTGAAAAGAGAATTGAGTTATCTTTTCAACGACGTGCCACTTGACCCCCATACTATTGTAATGAAATAGAAAACTTCGTTACTCTTCAATAGTATCTACATGAAATCCCATCATAATTCATAACATTTCATGAACGTTAGATGTTGGCCTCACCGTCGTGACATTTCCATTCTCTGAATAGCAGTCCGATATCCATAGATACTTTTTTAGTTGGATTTCACGGGAATCGGGACCAGGGAGTAAAACTATTTTTTTATTGCTAACGTTTCAGAATCGTTTATTCCTTTTTTAAAGCTGAAATGACAATAGTTACATATAGTGGACGAAAAACGGAACTTAATTTCTATGACTCACTTTTAAAATTAGGTTAATCCTGATTTTGAATTCAACTTCAGACAATTGTTGCGAGGTGGTGATCGAGACGAATTCCTGTCGGTAAAATACACATTGGCACAAAATACACATTTCAAACTTTAATATTAACGTAAAACAAGCACAGACACATTAAAATATAGACGTACGTTGGTGTATGGTCCATAGATACCTGATGGTCGAACGCTGCAAGAAATATTTAAGTTGGTATGACCGACATGGTAGAGAAAGAATTTGGCCTAGACACTAGAGGCGCTCTCTTGGGCTGAAACCTCGATAGCGAACGGTCGATAGGTCGATCTTGAAGTACTCACTTTCGAGAATTCTGAAGATAAGGTCTTACATTCTGATTTTGCATTATATATTCTTACTAGTTAGGATCTATTCGAGAGGTAGGAATCAAAGAATTTAACAGAGTTATGTGACAAACTACTGTAGTGAAGTATAGAGAGGAGAAGTTGTTGATTTATGGTATCGAAGACTTTGCTTTAATCAGTTAAAATTAGAGCAGTGACCTCGTTATTATCTGAAGCTCTGACAATATCATCGAGTATGTTCAATAGGGCAGTTGCACAATTGTAACTCTATCTAAAACTAGATCGCATAGTCGGTTAAGTCGTTATTATTATAGAGGTGATCTCGGAGCTCATGAGCGATAGCTTTCTCCAGGATTTTAGAAAGAAAAGGGAGTAAGCTAATAGGACGTAAATCTTTCAAAGCTTGGGTTCTTGAACTTTTAGTATCGGAATCACAATCGATTTCTTCCAAATTTTGGGAAAAACAGAAATTATTATACGCATTGGCTAGAGAACCTCCTCCTTTTTGCACGCTTTATATTAGCTTCACTTGTATGTTTGTTTGTTTGTAACCGACTCCTTTGGGCGCGATTTTGACCCACTTCCAGACGTCCGAATGATTTGAAATTTGGCAGGTATACCTAATTTTGGTGACAATGCATTGAGAAATTTTTTTGTGGGAAAAAAACGAAATGGCGGCTCCAATATGGCGTACGAGTTTTGTGATTATGGTCCAATTCGCTTCAAAATTGGTATCTGAGGGTTTTTGTAGTCAGAGATTATGATTCTTTCGTCCAAATTGTAAAATTCAAGATGGTGGCTCCAAAATGGTGGATGAGTTTTGTGATTATGGTCTGATTCTATTCAAAATTGGTATGTGGGGGTTTTTGGGGTCGATCATTATAATTCTCTTGTGAAAATTGAAAAATTTCAAATGGCGGCTTAAAAATGGTGGCCGTGTTTTGTGATTATGGTCTGATTCTATTCAAAATTGGTATGTGGGGTTTTTTGGGGTCGAATATTATAATTCTTTTGTGGAAATTGAAAAATTCAAGATGGCGGCTTCAAAATGGTGGCCGAGTTTTATGATTATGGTCTGATTCTATTCAAAATTGGTATGTGAGGGGTTTTTGGGGTCGGAGATTATGATTACCTAATTTGATAAGATCATTCCATTTTCTAATTTGCAACAAAATAATAAAAATAAAATTTAAAAAAAAAAACTCGCTTTTATAAATAAACCACACTAAAAAGTAGGAAATAAATAATAGTTCAAAAAAACTTAAAAACACGCTTTCATAGAAAACCAGACTGATAAAATGGAAAATAAGAAAAACATTTATTTTATTCAAAAAAAGCGTGGGGTGCATGGTATCAATATTCGCACCTCGCTTCATGGGGCACGCTCAACAGGACGCCTAAGAATTTCTCAGATATTCATTGGAAGGTCTTCATGAAGATATAAACAGAGTGATTGAAAAGCCCAGACCTATTTTGATAGAAATTGATGAAAAACTGAGCAATCTTGAGAAGGCACAGGAGTCTTGGACAAGATATCTAAGAATGGACAACTCAAAAATGGTTGATAACTTTGTTGGTCAACTAAAATCATCGTTGTTCTGTTCTTCTTGTCGCCATTCTGTTCTTGTTGTGGCCACCGTCAGACGGCTTGCGAGTCATTCATATTCATAGAAGATGTTTATCGCTATGTCTTCTAGTCACTCCATGAGTATGGAGTTGGCTAAATATTTCGGTATGCCTAAAACATATTTTTAAAAGTTTTAATTCGGCAACTCCCACCGTCAGACGGCTTGCGAGTCGTTCATATCATAGAAGATGTTTATCGCTGTGTTTCTAGTCACTCCATAGTATGGAGTTGGCTAAATATTTCGGTATGCCCAAAACATATTTTTAAAAGTTTTAATTCGATATTCTTCCCTTCGGACGGCTCGCGAGTCATTCATATTCATAGAAGACGTTTATTGTTCTGTCTTCTAGACACTCCATGAGTATGGACTTGGCTAAATATTTCGGTATGCCTAAAACTTATTTTTTTAAATGTCGATAAGACAACTACCGCCGTCGGAGATCATTTACTAACCAGACAATTTTTCTAGCGAATTGTTGCTCATCTATAATGTACGAAATTCATGTTCACAAATTACCTGAAAAAGTCAAATATTATCAGTGTCAACATTTATATTCAAGAAAGCTGCTCTTTCATTCCACTCCTGGTATATCGAAGTGAACTATGCAGTGTCAAATATTGTTGAATACGTAATGAATCGATAGAATTGATTATGGAATGTTTTCCTATTTTCCCGAATTAAAAACAAAATTTCCGACGCCACTGGTCATTTGGCAGCTATTTTAAAAACGGCAGCTAGAAAATGGCAGCGGTCTTCACACCAGTTGGGAATATACGGAGAAACCGTGGAATGCAGACTATGAGAGGAGGGGAAAGAAACACCTTCTCACATCATCTTCGAACACACAGTGTTAAGGGATACCCCAAGGCAAAACCCGTTCTCTTGCTCGTCAGCAAGATATATTCCCAACGGCTATCGCTTTGGTTGTAAAGGACCAATGGAATGGCCAGCTCGATCACCGGACTTGGCATCCATTTTTTTTTCTTCGGAGTCTCTTTTGACCCTTTCTGGGACCTTCCACTTGATATTCCACAGATACCTGGCCAGCTGAGTCTGTCACAATGTTTAGACTTGTTTATTAGAGAAAAAACTTCAGATGGCGAAGAGAAACCAACTTGTTGTAAATGTAAGGAAAGAATAAAATGTACAAAGTCATTATGTATATATAAATTCCCCAAAATATTAGAATTGACTTGAAACGATTTTCGCCTTTGGGGAGATTTATGGGAAAATTAAATGTCAACATTGACTTTCCTCTCAAAGGATTGGATATGAGTAATTATGCAGCAGATAATGTAGCTCCATGTCAATACAACTTGTATGCTGTATCCAACCATAGTGGAACAACTTATAGCGGACACTACACGGCTCACTGTAAGCACCCTTACGCAGGCATATGGCACGAGTACAATGACTCCAGAATATCACCGATATCATCACAATCCATTATAAGTGAAGAAGCATTCGTCCTTTTCTATGAGCAAGAGGACACCAACTTAGATTAGCTTTATTATAATTTGAATTGTTTTTTTCATGTGTACTCAATTAAAATGATTGTATTCGATTATATAGTACATTACACACCCAGGGCAGTAAAGTAAGAAATGTCTCAGATCACAGGTAATTGTTGGCTGAGGCGATTCCATGCACCCCACGCTTTTTTTTAAATAATATTTTTTTTTTTCTTATTTTCAATTTTTTTTAGTCTGGTTTTCTATAAAAGCGTGTTTTTTAGTTTTTTTAAACTATTATTTATTGATTTCGTCGGTTAACACTGAGGGACGGCATAGATTCATAAGGAAACTGTCTAAGTCATCAATCCTCCAGACTTTTAATTTGGGACGTGTAGAACAGTAGCTGATTTTCTGTAATCAAAGTGAATACTAAAGGTGCTGTTACGGAATCATTTATATTACTTCTATAGAATTCGTTAAGATCAGAATCCGTCAAGTCACCGAATTGGGTAGACGGGACAAAAAAGTTGTTTATTTCGGTAGCATTGCATAAATGGTCAGGAAGGTTCGATGATTTGGGTTTATTGTGTTTATTTAATTTTTTCAATTTGAAGCAGGCATAAGGCTCTTCAATTATTTACCACCAGCCATAAAAATTATTTCAGAATTACCTTTGTTCAAACTGAGAACAGAAAAATATTTGTTGGAGGAAAGTTTCTATTCTATAAACGAGTATCTGGAATACTCTAGTAGAAAATAGTTATGACAAAGCTTTATATGTTTATTTTATTTGTTTATTCTAATATTTCACACTGACGATTCCTGTATATTTATTTATATAATGTCCAAACTGACTATGTCCCATGGATTATTTGATGTACTCGAGGAATAATTTTGGTACTATTATATCACATCTTCAAGACCTCTTTACAGTCCTTTGTATTGGGTATGAGCTTATTTAAATGTGTTTATATGTTTGCTTGCATATGAGTGTATATATGTGTGTTTATACAATTTATATTATCCTTCGTCTTTTTTCGACATGTCCAATACCATGTAATATGGTCTTACTAGAATAAAGTATATTTGTTTCTGAGTGTTTTGTAGTAGTCCCAGACTTCAACTCTTCCCGTCCGTTTGAACTCATTCCGATGATACTCCTGTTCCCATAATGATTTATATATTATAATATTCTTAATGGAAACTAATCCCTCGTTATTAGGTTGTAATGTTCTGAAAGTCAATAAAAATAATAATTTTTTTAGACATTTCCAGTGGGTCTAATTTTTCGATCCCATCATATAATTTAGTATATAGGTAAGGATCAAACTGAGTGGATCATTCCCGATGAGATACATTTTGTCTCACACGTTTTGTTGAGTGTTGTGATAATAGTCGATATTTATTTCGAAGAAGTTTAATTTTTTTTGTTTTCACGGCATTAGATGAAAGGGAAATTCTCCTTCATAAATGAAAAATTTTCATTCATCAACCCCCTTAATTCCTATATAATCCGTGACTTCAACAGCGCCTAGATATTGATTAAGGAAGGAATCGGACAAAAAATGTCTAAACTCCGCAACCAGGCATAATGAATTCATGAATTTCATTAGGGTTGGCCAAGTTTAATAAAGGGATAAAAGAAGATCCACGCCGAGACAAAATATTGGATATTGTTCTGCGATGGTGACTTTGAACTCTCTAAATAAGTTGAAATTTTACTGCTTGCAGCGTTTTTCACCCCTTGCTCATTCCAGATATTCAAACCTGAGACACTTCATTAAAAGAGCCAGAGAGTTTCGAAACACATAATAAAAGAACTGTTTAATGTGAGGGGTTCAGATAATCCATTACCGACATCATAAACTGGAAACAATGGTTCTTCCAGTTCATATAATGGAGGAAAATGGGAAAATAAGAATTTAGTTCTACACGTTTGTTGACATGCATGCATCAGTGAGCTTTTAGTGGATAAACTTCAAAAGTCAAAAGGAGGAAAATAAATCACTTGAACATGATTATACAATTTAATGATACTTGTACTTATACTTGTTCTATTGATTGTGAGTCAGTCGTCAAATTAAAGAGCACTCCTAAGTAGCCGAATGTCATGATCACAACTATCGGCAAATTACGCACATACAGTATCGGAAAGTATTTATCTTTGGTACGGTGGTTTCATGAGAGAGCATGCCATAGAGAAACTAAAAATAAAGAGAGTTGTCAAACCTGCAGTAAAAGTTGGCACCACGTTTAGACAGTGGCGACATATCTCGCAACTGGCCGAACTAAATACAGTTGGTAGAACCGAATGAGATAAGGCGGGTTTTTCAAATGTGTTACTTTTATATGATTGATATGGTATATATTTCATAAGTGATCGATTTGCCATTCTTCTATTCCATATGAATGGTTGTATCATATGAAATACAGGAATGGCAAATCGATCACTAATAAAATATATACAGTAATCGATTCGTAGAATCTGTTAGTTCGTTCGTGGTTAAAATAAAATTTCAAAGTGAATCTTCATTTCATGATATCAAGAACAAAATCAAAGATCTTATAAAACAAGAATAATAAGTTGAACACTATAAAAACACATTTTATTGTATCTAGGACGAGGTACAACTACAAACAAAACAATAAAACTCCGAAAAACAACAAAATTGAAAATATTCTTCAGTCTTATCATCAAATCAACCAAAATAAAAACAAATGACATTTACAACAAACCTTCAATAATTTTGTTCATTTATTAGCACAAAGGAGAACGAGTAGGTATACTTAACAAATACTCCAGTTTGATGATACTATTCGTACTTCCTCAAATGGTGATAGAAAATGGAAACTGATGGACGGAAATAAGTATCAGTTTGTGAAAAAATTTCTGCAACTGATGGATGGAAATAAGTATCAGTTTGTGAAAAGCAGCTTATATTTTACCTTGTGAAAGAATATTTTGAGGAATTTCAGCGTCAACTCGAATAACAAAACATTCCATTTTCGACGTTGGGTTCATAATTCAAGTCCATTAGTATAATTTCTATAATTAATTTTTCGATGGCAATTAACAGTCGAATTATTCTGAAATTATTACGTGGTTTGTCATTTTCTGACAAATGTCGAAATTGGAAAATTATCATGTCGTCAGTCGTCTGTTGATTGCGGGCAGCGTCTCCATGCGCGACTGGCCGTACCAAAAACTTGGTGGTCAAGATCGCCAATGTTTCAAACAGTCTCTTTATTTTTAATTTGTCTATGGAGCATGCTTTATGTTGAGAGAGCATTACAATTTCTCCTCGACTCGCTCGAGGAAGGGATATTTACGTCACGACACAGAGATAGGAGAATCAGGGCGGTCCCGGCGGTCAGCAGTCAGTCGGGAGAATGTGCAATGAAGAAGAATTATTGACGATAATTTCACTTCAGATAATTTGAACGAATTAAACTGAATCATTGATTCAATTTAATCTGTCGGACGACAGGTAGATTAAAATATCTTTGGTGACGTGGTGGCCGCGAAAACAAAAGAAAATTCTCAAACAAAAGCAAACGATATTTCTGTAAGACAATAAAAACAAAAACTTATTTCTAACAGAGAAACAATTATTTCTTGAATGGAGAGAAAAAAAAATATTTACAAGAAAAGATAAACCAAATTAAATATTTTGTGTACGGAATAATTTTAATAAATGTTCGAACAAACCACCATTTTGGGCCAAACAATAGCCGAATCTATTGTACTTTCTCTACGGTTGTGTAAATAGGCGGCATGTTTCAAAAGGTAATAATTGTCACGATCTTGTGTTTTCGCAACCACGGCTCGGCAAGCTGTGCGCTGTGTCGCATTGCCACGTGGTCAGTTAATGCGTCGGGTGGGGTAACAGGAGGGGCGCACAGCAGTGCGTCTCTCTTGTTTATGTGGTATTATCATATCATTGCGTTTCTTGTTGCTCGTGTGGATTTCTGTCTATACCCCAGATAAAATGTTTCCGATACTGTATAGAAATGAAAACCTACGTTTCCGAGAATTTTATTCACAGTGTACAAGAATAATGTATTATATTTCTGTTCCCACATTGAGCTACTACACTGTATTAAGTGAATTATGTTCTGACATCATAGTAACACGAGTAACAGATATAAAAAGCAACCACTATTTACTGTTAATGACAATTAAATCAGAAAGACGTAAGAGGAAAATTACTTAATGGAAAATAAAATGCCATCGACAAAACAAAAACAAAAGAAACATTCCAGAAACTAATGAAATAAATCTTGTAGATATGAACTCAAAACCGGATATAGAGGAACTATGAGAGATGATTGAGACTGCATTTCTATCAGCAGAAGAACAAAGTTGTGGAAAGACAATAAAAGTGAACTTAAACAGAAAAGAAACCTATTGGTAAGAGCGGTTGAGAGACATGGAATTCATTTCTTGCAGATCATTGTTGATGGTTTCGCAGCTTGAATTCCGATTATGAAAGTAATACTAAATCTGTGTGTCATCAGCGAAGTATTGCACCTGGGACTTTCCCGAAGTTCCATCCATATATTTCTACAGGGTGAGTCAGAAGTATTCTAATATGATGTGATATTCCTCACAATATTATAATATGAATGTCCAAATAAATATATGTCCGGAAACGCTTCGTTTCCAAGATACAGGGTATTAAAGTTTTATCTTTATTTTAGTTTTTTTAAATAACTTTCGAAATACTGACCTTCATTAAACGAAAATTGGTATTGAGAGGTTTTTTACACGTCTTTTTCTTTTTGAAGATTCATAACTTTTTTGAGCATATTTCTAGCATATTTTTTAGAAGAAAAAACAGTTCCTCTATCATATCTACTTAAAAAAGCTACCCTTGTTACAAGTCCATTATTTAATAATCGATGCGTGTTGAAGTTATTACCATTATTTTGCATTTTTCACAAGAATGCTCAGGAAATGAATTTGACGTTTGAGTAAGTAGTTTTGTAGGGGGCGCCACCTATTCTATTTATTTTTACTCGTTTAAAATAGTTATTTTTGTATCAAGGGTGCAAAATCTGTAGTCGTTTTCATAAAATTTGCAAGAAATATCAACATTTTATTTCAAGAAATTTTGTATATGTAGAATAAAAGAAAATAAAAGAAACTGAATTGTACCCAAATGAATTGTTCAAAGTGTTCACCTTCAGCAAAGATACAGGCATTCAGTCTTCTAGTCATTGAATCTCGTACCCGCTCAAAAATTATTGGTGTGTTTCTTATTGTTTCACAGGCGTCTACTATTCGGTTTCTTAGATCTTCCTCGTTCGCTACTGGAGTTTTATAAACTAGTGACTTCAAATGTCCCCAAAAATAAAAATCTAGCGGGTTTAGATCTGGGGACTTTGGTGCCCACGCCTGGTTAGGTTCTTCTACACCCCTACCGATCCATCGATTTGGATACACAGTGTTAAGGAATTTCCTGGCTACAACGCTGAAAATGGGCCGGAGCCCCATCATCCATGAACCACATGCGGATACGAATTTCTAATGGTACATTCTGAAGTAGTCCCAGCAATTCATTTTCTAAAAAGTCTCTGTAAGTTGCGCCATTCCGTCGGAACGGAAGAAAGAAAGGAGCTATCAAGTAATTATCAACTATTGCCGCCCATACATTCACAGAAAATCTTTCACTAACTGCGTGCGGTTTTTGCAGAGCCCAAACATGGTTGTTATGAGTTTGTGAAGAGTACATATCTTAAAAATTGAGGATTTCCAGCCAATTTTCTCAAAAACCACTGACACATAGTAATGCATTTTTTCAAAATTAGTGTTTTAAAACTTACAGAAACATCAACAAAACAATATGATATGTAATTACCAAAACGACCCACTTAAACGTCAAATTCATTTCCTAAGCATTCTTGTGAAAAATGCAAAATAATGGTAATAACTTCAGCATCGATAATCAAATAATTGACTTGAAATTTTCAAGTCCAAATATCTAGAAAACGGTTGCTTATAGCGACTTGTAACAGGGGTACCTTTTTTACGTAGATATGATAGAGGAATGGATTTTTGCTCTGAAAAATGTGCTAGAAGTACGCTAAAAAAAGTTATGAATCTTTAAAATAGAAAAAGACGTTTAGGTGGCGCCCACTACGATTAAGAGGTTTTTTGAGGTTCGAATTCGACACCTCAAAAAACCTCTCAATACCAATTTTCGTTCAATTAAGGTCAGTATTCCGAAAGTTATTTAAAAAAAACGAAAATAAAAATGAAACTTCCTGTATCTTGGAAACGAAGCGTTTCCGGACATATATTTATTTGGACAATTTATATTGTGAGGAATCAGCTCCTGAAGTTTGTCGAAGTACTTCTGACTCACCCTGTATGAAGCAGGGGGCTGAGTTCCTTTTGGAAATTTTTTGAAGTGTAATTGAATTCTTTTCAATTTTGACCCACTGAGATCTATCTTTCAGGGAGAAAAACAAAACGGTCTTCCCACTCAATTCAATATATTAAAGTATGTTAACAATGTACTGTAATCGAGTCGAAAAATCTATCAGTACGAAATCTGTAATTTTTCCTTAATCAGTTGCTCACATGATCATCGATGACATTGAGTGAAGCACAAGCGCAACTATTTCTCTGAAACCCGACTGGTGATTGGTGATATACCATAACTTTCCACGGATAATGTAGCTGCTCAATCAGTATTTTTTTCTAGAGTTTTCGACAACAACGGACCCCTCCAATTACATGTCGAAATACTTTCTTCCAACAAAACCGAGAGTAATCCGGTTGAACAGAGCTAATATATCCACCTCAAACAGTACGAAGGCCCAAAGAATTAACATGGCAATGATTCCTTATGAATTTATTAACCAAAATGTGTACTCACTCACAGATATTCAATCGGAAATCTTTGAACACTCTTTGTATTATGTATTATGAATTTTGTATTAACTTTTTCTGTAGTTGTATGCGACTTGCAGCAACCGACACATAATCATACCATCGGTTCCCCGCCACTGAAGTCATTGTTTTCATCTGAAAGTGTGCATGCCACATATCCACTTTGGTGCAAGAAAATAATTGGTCGTACAACCGACCCCAGTGGTACCTCACAGAAATATTTTCATCCAATGATATTTTTTTTATTTCTGCCAGTGAGATAAGACCTGAAAAAGTTTAAAGCTGTGTCACGAAAACCATATGAAAAACTTATACAACAGAATTTCATGACTATAGAGTCGAAAGCCTACTAAAGGACTAGTATGCAACAGCCCCTTTTCTATTCAGGCGCATGAAGACTTTTTCTGAAACATTGAAAATGGCGTCATAAACATTTTCAATTATGAAAACCAAACTATTTAGGGGCTAGTATATTATGCCTCCCTACAAAGCTCATCGTTCTAAGTTTCATATTTTTTTCAATAATTCCAGACAACGTTGAGTGTATGAAATTGGTCTGATGTTATTGGTATCATTAGTAGCACCTCCTTAATGTAAAGGTATTACTAATGCAGACTTGAAGCTAGAGGGGAAGACGCATTTAGCAGATGAATTATTTATAGCCCAAACCAAAACGCTTAGATCTTGATCTGATAATTTCAAGTTCAATTTGGCTGACAAATTATATTCGCCAGAGGAATTTGTGCTTTCATTTCATTGATCAATAACTCCAACTCAGTCAAGTCAGTTTCGTACAGGAATAAAGAATTTATCGGAGAGGACACCTTCTGTGAGTTATCGAGTGTATCAACCCTTGGAGAAATTGTAACGGAGGTACAATTTTTTTGTTTGAATAAAACAACCAAAAGTCCTAAATATAATTGAAATCACATCTCTAAGTCGTAGAAACATCATTCGTTTTGAGTTTGAATCCGCTAATCAGGCCTAACTCGACCAACGTATTAATTCCGCTATGAATACCACACAACTCCGTCCTCACGCCGCGCCGTGATCGTAAAATAATGCGCGAACTCCACTCTGCATCGTGACAAATCGAACCAATTAGAGAATGTATGCAAAAGATCGAACATTTGGAGAACGAATGCGTCCATTTCAGGAAGGAAAACGATGAGCTCAAGTCGGAAGTACATTTTCAAGAGCAAAGATGGAAACTTAACATTGTTGAAATTTTGTGTGTTCCCGGAATCAAGGAAAAGAACGTATTGGCCACTGTGACTAATATTTGTAGGGTGTTGCATCTGAAAATCCAAGGACATATATCGCGCTGAAACGATAATAAAAAAAATTTACTAAAACAATTTTCTTGGGTTTTGTATCTAGGATGAAGAGGGACGAGTTTATGCAATTAAGGAGAGATAAAAAGTCATTGAGTATCGGAGACATTTATCCAGACATAAAAGGGAACGAAGCCAAGTTTCCAATCTATATAAATGAAGCTATTACAGAACAAGATTTCGTTGGGTAAATGCAGAAAATTTAAGAAGGAGAATGAATTTGAATTATGTGCATTAACCTAATTTACAAAAAAAACATATATTATCAAAATGTGCAAGGATTGAATTAAAAAATTAACGAAACTTGGCTGACATCCAGTGATTTTGGAGACACAGAAATGTTGATGGTACTAGGAAGAAAAGAGAAGATGGGACACCAATAGCTTCAAGGACATATTATGCATGTCAATAATAGCAATTTTTTTAAAGTAATATTACTGTTGAGGATTCATGGCTTCAAATGAAAAAATTGTAAGCAATCTCGTATTTTTAACCGACGATACCAAAAAGGAGGAGGTTCTCTAGTCGACGCGTATATTTTTTTATTTTTTATGTATGATCACACATAACTTTTTACTGAGATGTCCGATTCTGATAATTCTTTTTTCGGTGGATAGGGTGTACTTAGAAATTAGTTCCATTCGAATTCGAAAGATATCATCCGCCCCTAAGGGTAGCAAAATGAATGATATTGATCACTCACCCTCTGAATTCTGGTCCGTAAACCGATTCTATCAGGCATAACTTTGTACTAGGTTCTTAGATTTGGATGATTCTTTCTTAATTAGATAGGGTTTACCTCATAGTTGATCATATTTGGAATTCGAATGGAATCATCCACCCTTACGGGCAGAAAAATAGGCAATAATTGATTTTTCACATGTGAACATTGGCACACATATGTAGTTGACAATGACAGATCGCTTATGTCATTATTTTTGTTCTCCTACATCCCTCATAATCATTATATTCAATGAGAGGATGGAATGATATACAAAGTAATGAAATAAACTCACCAGAACAACAAAAATAATTTATATCACAACAAATAGTAAAAGAAGATAATCATATTATTCAACTGGTAATAGTTGAAGTAAGGTGGGTAAGTAAGTATTTTGGAAGTAATCAAAAAATGAGTCGGTAGTAATTAGTAGATTTCTGCCAAAAAAAATTGAAAAATAAAAACTTTTTAACAAAAAATTAAACCGACGAAATACGGAACTGAAAAGTAAAAAATAAAATAAACCTTCTTAGTCTCAATAACTAAGCTCCTAAACTAACGTAAGTAACTAATTTTGAGTCGGCGCCAAACGAACAATCAACGAAGATCATTAAATTACTTCAAAAAAATTATCAGAATGTCACCGCGCAACTCGATGCCATCATTTTACGCCTCATCTAATTCATTTGCTTGTTTGTTTGGCGCCGACTCAAAATTAGTTACTTACGTTAGTTTAGGAGCTTAGTTATTGAGACTAAAAAGTTTTATTTTATTTTTTAGCTCCGTATTTCGTCGGTTTGATTTTTTGTTGAAAAGTTTTCATGTTTGCTCTGTATGTACTCGACAGTATGAGTTCGGAAACTTATTAGAATTTTTTGGATAATATAGAGAATATAGGGAACTAGATTCAATTTATATTTTTTGTGGCAGGGGATAAAAGATATAAGCCAATAGGCAAGATCATGAATTGAAGATAAATGAATTTTATAAATCAATGCGGTGCAGTACAGTGATGTGCCAAACGGACTCAATAGATATCTTGATTTAGTCATGAGTAATTGTTCGATTTCCTCAGAAAAATGTTATATGTCGCTTGTAGAAGAGAATGAACATCATTCATCAATATTTTTTTAATTTGAAAGTGTGCTCTAGCAGTCAAAATTTCCAACCAAATGTAAATTTAATTATCAAAATTGTAAAATATTCCAGGGGAAGTATGTTGGGGTGAGTTGAAAAATTATAATTTAGATATAAATTCAGTTGTAAAGGATTTTATAATATTTTGTATGGAATCTTGCAGGAGTGCGGCTCTCTGGTAAAAACTATAGAAAAAATATCCACCAGAGTTTTCCAGATGTATAGTGAAGGATTTTTGAAGAAAAGATGAATTTCGTGAAAAATATAAAAAATAATATTTTGTACTGTAAAAAATGATTCAACTTTAGGTTCCCCATCTGATTCCATGGGCGGGGGTAAGGAACCATCAGAATATAGCAGAAGCTTTCGCAGATAATTTCTTGAGTTTATATTCAAAAGAGTAAAACAGATAATCTCAATGGAAAATTGTCAACGAATTCTTGTCTAGTTATAGATTATGTAAGCAATGAGGATATTCTATGGGCTGCGAAAAATACTCAAGCCAAAAAAGTCGTCAGGTCTAGACCTCTTATATACTGAAGGTCTCAATCAAACCCCTCAAAATAATTTATAATTTAATTTCGAAAAAATTACCCTCTACTGTGAAAACGCTCAAAAGTTTGTACAATATTTGAAAATGACATTAGGAAAGTACACAAAATAATCGACAATAACTGACAAATATTCAATTGAAAAATCAGAATGTAAAAATTTACTGATAACTTATAAACTTTGAGTAGCATGCGACCAACATAGAAATAGAAATAGAGCATATAAAAAGAATGGGTTTATCATTAGACACTAATTTTAATTCACCAAAATATCCACATTAGTAGCGCTTTGGAATTTATATTACAAAAACATTGGGGATATATTTTCAATCTCAGGTATCACAGTACCTCAATTGCAATTAGATTCAGAACTCTAGAATTCAGGAGAAGAGTGGATGTTGTATTATTTTTCTTTAAGTTACTTTATATTGAAGTAGATACCCAGTTTCCTCAAATTAGTCTAACCTGCAGAAGAAGTAATATATTTGTTTTTCCTAAACCTCGAACCAAGCTTGATCTTAATTCCCCGCAGTACAGAATATATTTCTTTGCAAATTATTTTAGAAATGAAAATTTTATGTTGAATGTAATGTGACAAAATACAAGAAAAATCGAAACAGAAATGTTATCCCTAGAATTTATGGAGAGTAAACGTACATATAACAGCTCAATTTATCATTAATCATTTCTAATAATAATAATAACAATAATTTTTATTCACTGTTTTTGATACACTTGGTATATATGGTAAGTTAGTTTCAAGAAAATTAAGTAAAAATACAAAAAAATAAAAACGAGCACAGGTTTACACATATATACTCACATACATAAAAGGTATGCGAGCATTTTACAACATTCTCAAAATTGATCCTAATTAAAATTGGTGACACAGTGATTGAAATTATTTGTGAGATTGTCAGTTAGGAAATCTTGATAACTGTAATAGCATTTCTCTAAGAGAAATTTTTTAATACATTCATGGAATATCTCATCACTTCTGATTCTTTAGACTACATTTGGTAACTTATTGAAGCAAGTAATGGCATTATAATGAGGGGATTCTTTATAATTTGACATTTGATGTTTGGGATTCTCAGAAGATCACCATTTCTTGTATTATGACTGCGTTCTGTAGCAGTCTTCTCATATAATTTGGGGTTTTGCCTGACAAACATGATACATTTGAGGATGAAGATAGAAGAGGCTGTCAATATTTTTTTATCTATAAAAATGGGCCGACAGCTATCTCGGAAGTCCATATTGAAGATTAGCCTTATGACGCGTTTCTGCGCTGAGAAAATTCTGGAAAAATCCCTTGCCCTGCCACAGGCCATAACATTTAAACTTAGATGAGAATAGACCATGGCATAATATATGTTGAGTAAGCCAGGTTCATCCAAACTGGATTTCAACTGCTTTATGGCATAGTATGCTTTATTCAAGTTGGCACAAATATGATCCACTTGTTTTTCCCAATTTAAATTGTCGTCTAGGTAGGTACCTAAAAATTTTATTTCTTCAGAAGCTTGAATATCATAGTTTGGGCATAGATCATTTGGAATATTCCGTCTGAAGTAAAAATTAACACTGATCGATTTAGAAGTATTTAGAATGAGCTTATTTCTTTGGCACCAGGTGCTGAACTGATCAATAATGCGTTCTGATTTGCTGATGAGTTGCTCAGCGTTTTCACCCGATATAGTTATCGTAGTATCATCAGCAAACATTGTAACATAGCCTTCCATTATGTGTTGAGGAAGATCGTTGACATAGAGGAGAAACAGCAACGGTCCTAGAACAGAACCCTGTGGCACACCGAGTTTAACAGTTTTCGACTCAGATGACAATCCATTGCAGATTACGACCATATCTCTATTTGTCATATTGGATTCTATCCAATTTATCATATTTCGTGGAAACCCGAACATTGATAGTTTATTGATGAGAAATTCAGAGCACACTGTATCAAATGCTTTTGATAAAACGAAAAATAGTGAGATCACATATTTACTACTATCAATTTCTGTGTATATAAAATTCAGGAGGCTATAGTAAGCTGTTTCTATAGATTTATGTTTCCTGAATCAATGCTGAGACGTGCATAGAAGCTTATTTGTTTCCAAATGATCTATAACTCTGAGGGCTACAACTTTTTCAAATAATTTGGATAAGGAGCAGAGCAAGGATATTTGCCTGTAGTTATCCATCTCGGTGGAATTACATTTTTTATGTACAGGTATAACGAGTGCTTTTTTTCAGAACTTCTGGAAAGTGTCCTTGAATTAGAGATTGATTCATCAGGTAGGTTAATGGTACGATAATGGCAGGTAATATTTTCTTAATTGTGACGATTGAGAGTTCATCGAAGCCTGCCGATTTTTTATTCTTCATTTCGGATAGGGCTTTTATTATCTCATATTCAGTAATTGGATGGGATTCAAAAGGTTGAATTATAGTTACATTACAGGGTGAAGACAAGTTTTGCCCGAAGTGATTTGACACGGAAATTTCTGCTGCATTTGAAAAGTATTCAGCAAATAGTTCTGACACTCCATCTGGGTCTGTTTTCAACCCACCATCTTGTTCAAGGGATATTGATTTTTTCAAGTTATTTTTGTTTCTTCCTAGTTCTTCATTAATAATCTTCCATGTCTCTCTAGTTTTGTTTTCTAGCTGGTTTATTTAAGAATTGAATTTTTTTTTTTTGACAATTTAACATTTTGTTTGTGCTCTCGCAATCTTGATTTATACTGTTCAATCAAGTGAGTTTCAGCTTTTTGGGAGTTAGAGAGGAGCCAGAACATTTCCTTCAATTTTTTACATTCATCGATGATATCACGAGTTATCCAACTTTTATGGTTGGATTTCATGTAGGTCTGCTTCTTTGGACAGGATACATCGAAGCACCAAAGCAGTATGTTATAAAAATAATTAAACGCTTCGTCTATATGTAAATGGTATATTAGAGTCCAATCCTCATAAATTAACCGATTTTGCAATTCAGAAATATTGTCATCACATAAACTACGTCTCATGTTAGATGAGATTGTATATTTTTTATTCTCTGAAATATTTTTTTCTTGTTATACCAAGATGTGAGCCAAGTGATCAGCTATATTTGGTTGCACTATATAGCACTCAAATTTTGATTGGGGGAGGCTGGTCACCATGTGATCAATGCATGTTGAACTAGTGTGTGCATTTTTATATGTGAATATTCTGGTTGCACCTTGAGGATTTTTGCTCATCTGGTACGAATTGAAAATATCAGACAGCAGTTTGGTATTTAAATCCGATTTGTGACAGTTTATATTTAAATCCCCACAAAGAACAGTGAAGTCAGAACGTTCAGATGCAAGGTGGAGTGCTTGTGTTAGACATTCCATGAAGGTACTAATTTTACCGCTTGGTGGTCTGTACCCTGTTACAACAGCAACTTGTGTGTCATTTATGCTGAAGCGAATTGCACATATTTCAATTTCAGATTCAATTGATAGCCTTTTTATTGGTTCTAATTCGGAAACTATTTGTCCTTTTTCAACTAGAATGAGGGCACCACAGTGTTTTTTATTTTTTCTTGCATAGATAGAAGCCATTTCATAGTTACCAAAATATAAATTGTTTACGGGATGGTTATCCTTGAGCCAATGCTCCGATAAGCAAAGAACGTCAATATTATTAGTCTTCACATACAATTCGATTGAGATATAGTTATTTACAAATCCCTGCACATTAACATGACAAATTTTAGTGGGAATATCACGGATTAAGCTATAATTTTTCTGGAAAATTTCACAGTTTACATTACCCTTTATATATTTCCCGGTTTGTTGTGGAAGTGCCCGTGGAATAGAAAATCACCATCTAAGTTTGGGTTGGTTACATCAATTCTTCGATCAGCATTTCGGAGTTCTTCAGCTAATGAACTAGAAGAATCTTGGTCGGCATTTATTGACTGGTCTGTGGAAAACGATACCTGGGACAATCTCGGATAGATGTTTTCAGTATTAACATCGCTAATAATTGGTTGCTCTTTTCTTGTTTGGGAAAGTATATGATCAGTTGGCTCGTCTGATTGAACGTGTATGTTTCAGATGGGTGAGTGGTTTTCGCAGTTTTCTCAGTCAAAGTGAAGTGGGTGGCTGTATGATGTAGTACAGCCTTACATGAGAACCACTTTCCTGATTTTTTGAGTGAGTAGCCATCAGTATCATAGTTAGTTCTTCTTACCACTCCATTGCATTCTACTATATTGTGTGGCATTTTTGCTTCATGTAAATATTTTTTCAGTGCCAAATTGCTATTGTATATCACCCTATTTATATTTCTCACATCGTATCTGTAAGGTTCTGTTATGAAGATGATTTGAGGCAACATGGCCTTGTTTGATAGAATCTCATTTAGGGTTCTTATGTTTGAGATATAGTTTTGGAACCACAAAATTATTATATCATTTTTGCTAAGATTTTTGATGATCTCGAGAGTTGTGTCCATCAGCACTTTATCACAGCAGTTTGGTTTCAAAATAGACTGGATTTGAAAATTTTCACCAACTAGTCTCTTTAGGTATTCTGCCATGTTTCTCCCATTTTGACCCGAAACTAGAATAATTTTTCTTTTTTCAATTATTATTTCCGCCTTCGATTTACTGTTTTTGCATTTTGCTTCCATACTCCTGATAGAAATATCAGAAAGCCGAGTTGATTTTACTGAGGTGTTTCTGAAATTAATTCTTTCTACGCCACTGGAATATCCAGAAGATGTTTCAAGTGGTGAAGAAGTGGACTTGTTTTGGATTTCTTCATTTATTGTTTGTGTACCGAAGTTTTTTGTTTCTACTTTATATCTATCAATTTCTTCGTGTAGTTTTGTGATCTTGTCTTGCATTTCCTCAATTATACCTTTTTGTTATTGGACTAAGAAATTCATTTCAGTCTCCGATTTCACAGCTTCTTGTAAAAAAGATTCATGTTCTGCTTTTAGTTTTTGGATGTGTGTTTCTCTCGCCAGGCTATCCTCATTCATGTCTTGTATTGTTTTTTCCAGAAAATTGGTTTCTTCTATTTCTTTAGAAATAGAATCGTCTTTACAGCAGGTAATAATGTTTCCACTCAGGCATCGAATTTTATATTTTTTTTTGTCAAGCAACTCTTGTGATAAATACCTGAATATGTTTTACAAACGTAATAACTTAATACTTTGGTTTTACAGCACTCAAAAGACATGCTGGTTGAGCTCTACAATTTCACGTGTGCACTGTTCACTGTCATACACATATGAATAGGATGGACATGTGTTTCTTGATATAAATTAGGACAACATGGAGTTCATAGTGTTAATATAATTTTTGCTGTTGTTCCAATAATGTTATATTGAGAATGGTTATCTAGTTTTCAATATTGCAATCACTTATAGAAACTGCTGTTCTGTAGATTACCTAATAAATAAATACTTGGCGATTATTTTTTAATAACATTTCAACTTTCAGAAGTATTTGGGTAAAAATTTTTTTCATGCTGCTAAATTTTCTAGCATTAGTATTATCCTTTTCGAACTCATGTCGGGCTTCAACGATTTTTGATAGTTTCATTAGCCTACGCGTAATTTACTTTTATTGAACGAAAATTTGAGTGGAATTACATTTATCACTATCAATCCGAAATTTGATCACCAGGCTTGAATGCAGTTCATCATTCAAGAGATTGTTAGCAGTAACGTAGCTAACGTGAACCACATTCACGAAGTGATAACGAAGTTGTGTATATTTCAGTTCCATCAATCCCAGCCTGATATGAACCGACAAATGAATACGCGTATATTCACAACAGCTGCGACATTCGACACGATACAATATTAACACTTTGTACAGGGGGGGACGGTGAGATTTTGTGGAAACGACTGAAGAAAATTCTAGAGTATTCATAGAGATCAAGAAATTCCATATGAAAGGAATAAAATTTCATCAGAAATGTTATGGACCATTTTATTTCTGGGCACCCAAGTGACATTGGGGTTGCCTCCCAGATAACACATGGACATCCAATGGCTATCCATTGGACATCCCTCATGGATTTTATGGATGTACTATGGACATCCAATTATATCCATAAGATATCTTATGGACATCCGATGGATGTCCAAAGTGGAACAACCTGTACATCCATAGAATATCCTTCAAGGATATCCATAAGATATCCTCCAGAGATGTCCATAAGATATCTTCCAAAGATATCCATAAGATATACTTCATCCTTCAGGGATTTTCAAAAGTTATCTGAAAAATTCCTTGAGAGATATTCTAAAGATATCCTTCGGGGATATCCATCGAAGATAAAATATAGTAATAGCGATCTGGAGGGAAATGAAATAATGGTATTGAACAAAAAAAATATATTAATAAACTCTGGTATCAAAAAAAATTCTCATAAACTTCGGGGTAATCAACAAATAAAATGTATATGTGAACTCTAAAATAAAAATAGAATATTAAATGCAGAAAAATCATAAAAATAAAGTTACAGATAAAATAGTTTTTTTTTCACTAGCTTTTTTATTTTCCGTTGAATCACTGAGGTCAGCCGCTTCTGAAATGATATGTATATATTCACGGGTATAATTGATGTTGAAATCTACAAAAAAATACTGAGAAATATTATGCTTTCTTTTGAATTCGAATACTGATGTTGATAATATATACCACTGCCATAGTTTTTCTCTCTCTTTATTTGTATACATATAGGTAAGCATTATTGACAAACTTTTCTTGGAAATTTTGCATTCTCACTGAACTAGCAGTCTGTTATGAGGCAATACAAATTATTATCAAATAAACAGAACAACTGAATGGGCTTTTCACCTAGTGATAATTCAGCCAGTTTTAGTTGTCCAGTTTATTTTTTTGCTCCATACCAGCAATGTTTGGAGGCAAACATATTAGTGAGCATGGAAGAAAGGCATCGTTCCACAAAGTCATATTTTTGAGATTTCATTTAGGTTTTTAAAAAAAGAGTTCTAGAAAAAGGGAATAGAAAATCATACAACTTACCTACAGCAGCTTTGAATTTCGATCCAGTTCCCAAATATTCTTCCGAAAGATTAATTTTTTCAGTGCAATCAATAGGAAAATGTTCGAATCTACTTATGAATCATCTTCATCACATGTCCACTGTTATAGGCATTCACACCATTTTTAATCTGGGCACTGTGACATTTGAAAAACTCTTGTATTGTGGCAAATGTAACGACGTGCTTTTTAGCATTTCTGAAAATATCGAAACTCAAACAGCAAACACATAAATGCATTGGAAATAATGGATGTTTATAGGTTATGTCCTTTTCAATTCATATTTACCTGTATTCGGCCAATATATAATTCCCTTTGGAAACAATCAATTGCTACAGATGAAAACCATTATGTCCAGACCAACAGAGTATCAAAAACGAAGGGAAATAGAAAAAAAACACGACTTTTGTTTGGATTCAGTGCTATGACTATTACCTTCCTCAACAAAATAAAATGACAGACGTCGCCAGTAATTATGCGTTATGCGTATAGTATGGCCTGTCGCAGACACATGTATATCTGTTCTGTGGTTGCAGAGGGTCCCCGCGACAAAGGTACAATTTGTGTATCTACGAGAATGTTTAAAATCATTTATGATTGCTTTGGTTATCTCATGGCCATCCCTAGGATATCTTCTGAAGGATATTTATTTCAAATCCGTCGATGGATATCCATTTCAAATCAAATAGGAAAACGAAACACGAGATTTCTCCAAAAAAATTAATCCATATGTACGAGCATGAAAGAAACTCAGAAATTTACACAATAAAAATCAATCTTGCAATTTAAACTTATCCATATTTGCTCCGGATATCTTATGGCCGTCCATATGATATCTTCTGAAGGATATCCATTTCAAATCTGTCGACGGAGATCTTATGGATGTCCATTTCAAATCCATGGATATCCCGACCAGAATTGGACATGAAATGGATATCCATAGGATATCCTGTGTTATCTGGGCTGTACCTTCGAAAATCTTCAAGCGTTTATAATCTGCATCCAGATAATTCAAAAACTCCCATGAAATTGTGAATCATTCACAAGACTTGATGTGTCACACTATGTATATTTTTTTCAGGGAAGATGCGGAAACAGGTTGTTGATATTCGCAAAATATCAATTACTTTGATTTCTAGGATTCAATAATTGCAACATTTTATTATACAGGGCGAAACAGCGATGTTTTAGTAGACAATTTTTCCTAACTCATTGAGGACTTATCGTTAAAATTTCAATGAAAAAATCTGTTTATTTTTCGATGAACTATCACCTGTTAGCGAATGTATAGGAGGTTACATTACACCCTGTATATCACTCCCATACTTTGTTAGAATTGTGTCTTAATTGCCGGATTACTTATACTTAATCCTTTCTGGGCGGAATGTGTAACAACCTGCGGTTGTTATATAATTTTTTTTAAGTAAATAATCTTGAATCTATCAGCCCGCGAATGATACTTATGAACTCTCCCCTAACTAGAAACTCGTTTAGAACCATGGAACTGAATTGTACCAAGGGAACTTTTAAGAACAGCGAATTAAATTCATAAGCGGGTCCTACGTATAGGCAACCAAAGTTAACGCATACTTTTGTGAAAACACCCACACATTACTGCAACATTGTAGCGATATTATTGTAGATTGTTATGGCTATCGATATGGAACAAGGGTTCCATGAATCTTTCGCATTGGAAAGGAAATCGCTGACGAGGGAAGCTTTTGGAAGCGTCCTATGCTCACTTGGACCAATAGCAGGGCAGAAAAGGGAAGCGCGATGCCGTTTGACCGTCTCGAGAACACAAGAAAATCAAAGATTCGAGAGTATTCCTTGGGACGCGGAAAATCCGGTCCTGTATAGCTCCGGACGACACTGTCGAATTTCGCTCTGCGAATATTTAGTGTTATAAAGCTTTCTCTTCAAACGCTTTAAACGTCCCAGGCACTCCCTGGAGTGATGGGCTATCCATCAACCTATCCCGGGTAGTGAAAGCTGCATCCTCTATAGAAATTTAATTTTTCAAAATTTAGATACAAAATTCTTTCTCGGCCATTTTTGAGAACCGTCATGATGGGAAGGGCTGGAGACCGGTCTCCAGTCCTTATCCAGTCAAAATTCCGAATCCGTGAATGGTTGTTGCCCACTTGTTTGAAGCTCAAAGAGTAAGAGCCTTAGGGTTACACTCGTGTTTAGTGATAGTGATAGAAGATCCTGAACTTGGGACGCGAAGCGAATCGGTCGAGACACAAAAAGTCACAGGGAGTCTTCCTGGGGCCGCGAGGCGAGTCAATCGATACATAAAAAGTCACAGAGTTTTTTCTGGGGCCACGAAGGTAGTAGGACGATATTCGGATATTCAAAATTGGGGTGCGCGACAGAGATCGGTCGATATCCGGATCGATAGATATTTCACGGGAAATGTCCGCGGTTTTGAAACTCGCGCTACGAACTAAAATAGATTGACACCGACGACGTTCAGGAAATGGGCGCGGGGAGTGTCAAACACCGAGGTTTGCCCATTTTTGAATAAATAAAAATAATAATAAATAACAGTTTAAAAAAACTAAAAAACACGCTTTCATAGAAAACCAGACTGAAAAAATAGAAAATAAGAAAAAATTTTATTTTATTTAAAAAAAAAGCGTGGGGTGCATGGTATCGCCTCGGCCAGCAATTACCTGTGATCTGCGACATTTCTTACTTTACTGCCCTAGGTGTGTAATGTACTACATATTTTAAATAAAATACATGTTTTTCTTATTTTTCATTTTTTCATTCTGGTTTTCTTTAAAAGCGTGTTTTTTAGTTTTTTTAAACTATTATTTATTTTCAATTTTTCAGTTTAGTTTTCTATTAACGCGTGTTTTCAGTTTTTCAAACTACTATTATCATCATTTAATTTGTTCATGCACGACCGGGCGTAAAGTAGCACTTTAGCGCCCGGATTTGCTGGCGTAAAGTAGCACTTTAGCGCCCGCGGACTACTTTATCGCCCGGCGGGCGATAAAATCGTTGAACAGGCGCTAAAGTGAATTTCAATCTCATATCAAAAGAAATCTATATTCCGATGGATCATATAATCAAGCCCAAAACATTATTAACAATAATATAACGGAAACAATGAACATGAATTAATTTAAAAAATGAATTATAACTTAATATTGACAATACAATTAAAACAGTTATTTATGGAAATATTTGGATCTGTTGTTTCCTGTTGTTGCACATAGTTACTGATTTCAACTGATTCCTCATTACTAGAAGTCTGAAGAGAATGCATGTTATTATCTGGTGTTTCAGAGTAGTGAGCAATATTTTCAGATTATCTGCAATGGCTAGTAGAAGGCTCGTCATTTTCTTCAATTTTCTTAGCAATCTTCAGCTTATTTGCAACTGAATTTTCAATATAACCTTCCGCAACAGTCGTCGACTTCCACCCAGCATGTCTTCTAATGTTGATTATATCATCGCCTGCATCTGCTAATATAGTTGCTGAGGAACGTCTGGCAGTGACCAGTATATTCTTTCGCATTAGAAATACCTAGGTAAGTGGCTATTCTGAATGGTATTTGACCGAATGTATTTTTTCCGATAACCTGTCTCGTACACTTGCCATTTTTGTAATATAAAAAAACCGCCTTTGATCATTCTGATCTCGCAAGGAAGAATATTTTCTGTAAATATCCAAATAACTTGGCGATTTCTGTTTTTTATCGATTACAGTAAATACTCGATCTATCTTCGTTTTGGTTTCTCGTATAGTTATGAGTAAGAATGTCTCGAAATCTTGATTGTCGTCCACTGTGATATTTGCCAATTCTTCGCGGCGACATGCTCCACAGATCTAAAAATCAGTGCTACCTACAATAAATTCCCAGATTAACATAGGTACTGAACATTGAGAAAACATGAAATTAGAACTTACTTTCATCATAAGATACAAATCGTCTGGTGCTTCCCTCAAAAATAACTCGATTTCTTCTCTGCTTTGATTTCTTTGGTTTATAACCATCAAATTTTCGTTTCAAAAAAGCTATCAATCTTGCGTATCTACTGATATCTATATTATCATGTACATTTAAAGTAGCCTTCAGCATGGAATAATATGACCACATGGTAGAGGGCTTACAATATTTAGATTTTTCCAGAAAATAGGCAAGAAGTACAGTCTCTGTGTATTTCTTATTTTTTACATTTTTCCCGTTGCACCACCTCACGAATTTTTCATACACCTTGTCGTATATTTTCCTGGATATACTTGGCAATAAACTCAATTTCGCATCCTCAGCTGCTTTACTTATTTCTGGTGGAGTACAACTCACACTTTCTTCGTCGCTTGAATCCATTTCAAAATCAGTTATAAATTATATGTGATCACAAAAATTGACAGCGAATATGGCTACTAGCCTATATAATCTTATTTCGAAAAACTGACTGAGTTGCCATGGTAACATTCATTCCATCACTTCTTGATTTATTCTGTTTGCGATATGATATGAATATACATCCTCACGGCAGCCTTGGTGTTTTTTGGGTTTTATTTTTATCATGTTCTATTACTTACACGCTGCGGTCCATAAAAGCCTATTTTACGCCCTTGATACATAAATAACTAATGACTATTATTCTCCAATATTGAATAGAATCGGACCATAATCACAAAACTTGCGGCCATTTTGGAGCCGCCATCTCGAATCCTTCAATTTTAAAAAATAATAATCTCCCCAAAAACCCCACTACCAATTTTGAATAGAATCGACCATAATCACAAAACTTGCGCCATTTAGCCGCATCTGAATTTCAATTTTACAAAATAATCATAATTGACCACGAAAACCCTCAGATATCAATTTTTAATCGAATCGGACCATAATCACAAAACTCGTACGCCATATTAGACACACAAAAATTTCTTAATGCATTGTTACCGGATTTATGTACACCTGCCAAATTTCAAATCATTCGTACTTCTGGAAGTGGGTCAAAATCGCGCCCAAAGGAGTCGGTTACAAACAAACAAACGTACAAGTGAAGCTAATATAAAGCGTGTAAAAATACTAGACCGAGTAAAGCGAGTCACCATTTGGGATTACTTGAGAAAACTCCGAGGTTACATGGTATAACTAGCTCGAGGGTAAGTTTATTTTGGGTTCACGGAGTTTCTGAAGTACTTACTAACCTAATTTGGAATTTAGTGGTACGAAAAATGTGTGGATATATTATGCTTGTTATTCAATTCATTTCATTCTGTATACCGAGGCTCTCATAGGCCCAAAGAAGCTCGGGAATACGGGTACGGGACAGGTCTAGAATGGCGAAAACGGGATGTTTCTCACAAGCTGCATAAACGGAATAGGTAAGGGGAACTAACCCCGATTCAAGAACAAAACACTGGGGAGTCATGAGATTAAGTCGCATAGATTGGTGACGTAAAATTAATTGTTGACCTCAAATATCGAACTCAAACGAGCACGAATTCTACAATGCTTTTAAAATTTCGGTTCAGCGTGGAACTTGAAGATTCACATATTTTCTCAATATACGTATTTCTAGTGACATTTGGTGTCATTATTTGCTGGTCTGATCAGCGCAGCTAATCCCCGAGCTCTTAGGGAAAATCTCAAACTCTCAGGAATCCGAACCTAACGAAGGGAAATCACATCAAGTCCAGACATCGCTTCTCGCCGAACCCTATATCTGTTCGGATGATCAGGTGTTGTATTTATCAGGCTCTTAACCTCGAACAACAAAATCCTAGCCCACTTCCATTGGATAGGTTGGTGACAGTGAGCGTCGTCTCGCAAGAGAGGTAGATGACAAATATAATTTTTTTCTTTAAAACAAACAGGAAAAACGAACAGAAGAAGTTCGGTCCCTTATATCTGAGTGATAGATGGGATAATGAACTTTATAATTAAGGTATTATTGATTTGTTGGATGTTCATAAAATCAGATGTGGAATCATCTGCGACTGAAAGCTAAACTTTGGTCACTATCTTCCATCTTTTGAGTTAGGGCCTTTTCAGAATATCTATTAGATGTAGTTCAATGTCCAGCGTGGCTTTAGCCGGGAAAGTAGTTGTTTTCTGTTAGACATTCGCAAAAAATAACTTCATTTTAATCGTGGATTTTTCAATTCACAGAAAAATCTTTCCATCAATATTCAATTGGAATGTTTCCCTTTCAATGAGGTATTATTATTATTGAAATAATATAAAAGACACTCTTTTGGCCTCGTATTATACATGTATTTTTTTTTACAGATTTTTATTCAAAGTAAAAGTGTACATAACATGATATACAGTGATTTATCTTAAAGTTTCTAATTGGACCACAAAACTGCACCTAAGCATACTGAATGCTTGTGTTGTGCTTGTCTGCAATCCTCCAGAAACATTGAGATTGTACAGAAATTCATTGATGGTGATAGTTTTTTTTTGATAAGTATAAGACATTTATATACAATATATTAGGTACATGAAGGCAAGATTAACTTATTGTTGAGTGAGATGTTCTTAAGAATAGGTGGGTACTGAGTAACACATCGACTAAATTAATATTTGATAGATTTTTGTTTGATTTTTTTGAACGAAAAGTTTTGTTTGTTTTTTATATTTATGGAGTTTTGTTATTGTCTTCATTTCAGGAGGTAGAATATTATAGAGTTTCGGCCCAAAGAAGAAAATAAATCTTTGTGTATGACTCTTTTTGAACATTGGTATATATATTTCAAGTTTGTCTAGTGATCTGGTATTTTTTATGATTTCCATGGGACGACTAAAACGACTTACGTTGTGGAACATCCATTCCAGGCATTGATAGGCATATAAGCTTCTAATGTCTGTATGACCTGCTAAGTGCGTTCAGATGGGAACTCAATGCTCCATGATAATTTTCAAATTACTCTTCGACTAAACGACTAACATCCCTGAGAATACTATAAAAATTATTTATTCTAGCAATTACTGATTCAGAATCCTTATTTTCCTTTACAGGAAAAAAATACTCACAAGGCCGAAAAGCAGAAAATAATTATTGAGATATTTTTTAATATACCACGTTTATAAAATGGACTGAGAAGTACAAATAATTTCTCCTAGCATACATATGTATAACCCCATACGGATTCCCAACCCCATTCAGATTGTCCTGAGAATTTATGATTGTGAATTTTTAATAGCTATGAAAATATTCGTAAGATTTAAGAAGAAAAACGTCGTTGAGAAAAGAGTTCATATCATTTTCAATGACGAATAAGGTGAAGCGTCCCACCTTCTTCGTTTTAAATTAAGATCGATACTGTTTACCTTCAAATATCTAAAAAATGTCTCGGTATTAATGAGCTCAAAATTCTTCACCACTCACTAGTAGAATCACATATTCAATATGGAATTTCGGGTTGAGGGGGAGCATACAATTGCCACATAGAACAACTGCAAGCAATGGAAGAATATTGTTTGAAAATGATATATGATAACAAACGCACTTACTCTACAGAAAACGAAATTCCAATCCTTGAATTGAAAAAACTATATTATTACAAAGTCCTCAACTCACATTATAAGAATAACAAAGAATTAACATACATAAAATACATACATAATATAAAATACAGAAGGCGTTTTGAGTTTTCTACAAAAAACTGCAAGGAACAATAGGTCAGAGATTCTATTATACGGGACCAAAAATGTTCTGTCAAGTTCCCCAATCCACAAGAAATATGAACAATACCTCTTTATACAAAAGGAAATTGAAGATTTGGTTAAAAAACTTGTCTATAGAAAAGCTAACAAAAATGGCTAATATTCCTAAATATATTTGTTTGAGAATGTTTCTTTTTTCAACATGAATACCCCACCAGAGGTTATCTTGAACGATGGAAGATAGTGACTAAAGTTTATCTTTCAGTCTCATATGATTCCACATCTGATTTTTTTAACATCCTGTTCATATTTTCAAATAAATCAATCCATCATACCCCATGACAGGTTTTAATGTAAAAAAAACACTAATTTCAAAGTGTCTCCCCAAAAGAAATGTTTCTAACTGTCGTCCATCTTTGCAAAGTGAGATCCCAAGTAGCACTCAGAGGTCATAATTCGGTTATAGAGACGTCTTCAAGATATTTCGCAAAAGTCCGTGATGAATGGATATCCCAAGAAACTCCTAGGAGAAGTATTGAAACAACTCCGGAGAACGAAGACATCTGAAGAGCAACAACAAAGCACAGTGATTTGCTTTCCGTACATCAGAGGTGTCTCCGAGAAGATCAGAAGGATCGGAAACAAGTTCAACATCAAGAGCTGCTTCCAATCCGGCAGTACTTTACGGAGTTTCCTGACCAAGACCAAACCTGACAACAAAAATGAAATCAGTAAGAATGGCATTTATGAAGTTTCATGTGAATGCGGAGATTCCTACATTGGAGAGACAAAGAGACCGTTACCGGTAAGATTGGATGAGCACAAGAATTGGACTCAACGTGGAGAAACATCAAAATCGGGAATCGCTGACCACGCCTGGACTGAGCACCATCGAGTTCTATGGGACGACGCAAGTGTTCTACATAGAGAGGAGCATTGGTTCAAACAAAAGTTCAAAGAGGCCGCCTACATCGAAGCCAATAACGCGTTGAGATCAAGAACGTATGGAAACCCCTGATTGCTCTTTCTGGCGGGCTGCAGAGGCGCGAAACTTCACGCACCACCACACCGCGCGAAATTACACGCACCGCTGCACATGGCGGAATTGCACGCATCATTGCGCCGACAGTCATATAAATTGGTAAGTAGCACCTAAACTTGTCAGTATTCACCTGAAGACGATTGCAGATACAAGCATTCGAAACGTCGTGAAAACCTTTTAAATACATTAAGACGATGGACGTCCGAAACGATAGTAATCCGTGACTTATGTCTTGTAATTTGATCAGACGTCGGCATGTATGCCAACACGACAAAAAGGCACACTTTTATGTCGTCATATCGACGTTATAAAGTACCTAGTGGTAATGACTTGCCAATATAGACTTATATAAGCCAGTCGCAAAAGGGTTAGATCGAATATTATTATTATTACGTCGTTATGTGGTCTTAGTGAAGTCATTATATCATTTCATGAATGACGCTCTACACTACTAATATAGTATTACAATATGTTTACCATATTGAAACATTTTATATATTATTATAATAGATAATTCAAAGCTTGTCGCGCGAAGTGCTCATAAAACTGGGTACCAATAAATTTGATTGGGCAGTGATTAGTTGGTAAGTAAGAACTTGTCGAAGTATTTGATTCTTACAAAGTATTCATGAAAGTAGATACCAATTAATTTCATTGGACAATGAATGGTTGGTGAGTAACAACTTGTCGAAGTATCAATATTATTACAATTTGTGCGACAAGCTTTTTGAAACCAAATAATTCACCAAAAACTCATAAAATCGTTGTCAGCGATGACTTAAATTTATTTCATATGTTTAAGTACACGGCTCAAATAAAGCTTGTCTTTAAAAGTTTTTTATTAGTATTTTATTTTTTGCTATTTAGTAGTTGCCTATCTGTTTATTTTTAATAGAGCATCCCTGTAAGTTTAGAGCTGGAAGAAATCATGATCTACGACCCCAAAAACTCCCACACACCAACTTTGAATAGAATCTGACCATAATCACAAAACGCGTCCGTCATCCTGAAGTCACCATCTTCAATCAATAAATTTTGACAAAAAATTCATAGTCTCCGAATTCGAGAAACCCCACATACCAATTTTGAATGAAATATGACCATAATCAGAAAACTCGTCCTCCATCTTGAGGCCGCCATCTTGAATTCATTAATTTTAACAAAAAATTCATAATCTCCGACCCCGAAAACCCCCGCATACCAAGTTTGGATCGAATTGGACCATAATCACAAAACACATCCGCCATCTTGGAGCCGTCATCCTGAATTCATGAATTTTGACAAAAATTCATAATTTCGCACCCCAAAAATCCCCACATACCAATTTTGAATCAAATCGGACCAGAATTACAAATCTCCTCCGCCATCTTGGAGCCGCCAATTTGTTTTTTTCTCCAACAAAACTCCATAATGCATTATTACCGGAATTATGTCATCTGCCAATTTCAAATCAATCGGACGACTAGAAGTCGATCAAAATTCACTTGCAATATTGGACCCTAACGAACTAACGAACGAGCGAACGAATCAACAAGTGAAACTGAAATAAAATAATTAATAAAAAAAAACTTTTCAAAAACAAGCTTTTATTCAAATACCCTTAAAAGTACAAAATCATTGCTTTGGATGTGTGACGTAGGTTATTCCGTGAGTTATAGATTCAAAAGCTTGTCGCGCAAAGTTTAGATTTCAAATACAGATGTGACAAGATTTTGAATCTATAACTCACGGAATAACCTACGTCACACATCCAAACAATTATTCATTACTTTTAAGGGTATTTGAGTGAAAGCTGGTTTTAAATAAATTTTTTAATTAATTATTTTATTTTGACCTTTTTAGTAAGTACCCCTAACACCCGCATACCAATATTGAATCGAATCGGACCATTATTACAAAACTCGTTAGCCATCTTGGAGCTGCCATCTTGAATTTGTGAATTTTGACAAAAAATTCATAATCTACCCCGAAAACCCCCACATACCAATTTTGAATAGAATCGGACCATAATCACAGAGATCGTCGGCTATCTTGAAGCCGCCATTTTTATTTCATAAATTTCGACAAAAAATTCATAATCTTTGACCCTGAAAACCCCCCCATACCAATTTTGAATCGAATCGGACCATAAACACAAATCTCATCCGCCATCTTGGAGCCGCCATTTTTTTTCTCTAACAAATGCATAATGCATTGTCACGGGACCTATGAACACCTGCCAACTTTCACGTTAATCGAATAACTAGAAGTGGGTCAAATTTAAGTTGCAAGATTTGATGACAAACTTCCGGACAGGTGAAACTAAATAAAAGCTTGTAAAAAACTTTGTAACAAAAAATTAAACCGACAAAAAAATCAACTGAAAAGCAAAAAATAAAATAAATTTTCTTAGTCTAAATGATAATTCAGCTCCTAAACTACTGTAAGTAACTGATTTTGAGTCGGCGCCAAACAAACAATTATCGAAGATCATTATCTATGAAAGAAGTCATCAAAACACAGCCGTGTATCTCGCTGCCATCATTTTACGCTTCACCTAATTCAATTGCTAGTTTATTTGGCGCCGACTCAAAATCAGTTACTTACATTAGTTTAGGAGCTCAATTATCAATTAGACTAAGGTTCATTTTATTTTTTGCTTTTCAGTTGATTTTTTTTTTTTTTTTTTTTTAATTTTGTGTGGCTAAAATTACCATTATTATTATTATTTTATTATTATTACCAGTTCAATAATATGATTATCTGCTTTTACTATTTGTTGTAATATGAATTATTTTCGTTGTTCTGGTTAGTTTATTTCATTACTTTGTATATCATTCCATCCTCTCATAAAATATACTGATTTTGACGGATGTGAAACAAGAATAATGTCAGTAGCGATCTGTCATTGTCAACTACGTATGTGTATGCCAATGTTCACTAGTGGAAAATCAATTATCCCCTATTTTTCCACCCGTAAGGGTGGTCAATTCCTTCCGAAATCCAAATATAAGGTATACCCTATCTATTAAAGAAAGAATCATCCAAATCGAAGAACCCAGTACAAAGTTATGCCTGATAGAATCGGTTAACGGACCAGAATTCAGAGGGTGAGGGATCAATATCCTTCATTTCGCTACCCTTAGGGGTGGATTTCATCTTTTAAATTCATATGGGACCACATTCGAAGTACACCCTATCCACTGAAGAAAGAATTATCGGAATCGGACGCCTCAGTAAAAAGTTATGCGTGATCATAAATAAAAAATATGATGGAAAAAAAATGTACGGATAGAGAACCTCCTCCTTTTTGGTTTCGTCGGTTAAAAAACAATCAGTTCATCGAGTCTAACATAGTTGTGGAATTAAGAATGTTCATGTACAATTTCTATACTCCTCCTAGGAAAGAAGGGAATATTGGCTGCTTCCAAAATTTTTGCAGAATTTTCTTCGAAAGAAGGAATAAACTTTCAAACCGATATAATATTTGATATGTTATTACTTATTTGATTTTGCTTTGTTATTTTAATCGGAATTTGTATGTGTTTGGTTTTTTTTTGTTGATTTTTTTTTTTGGGTTCCAAACCCTTTAATCGCAATTTGTTTATTAACGTGAAAACGTAAAAGGTTTCCTCATATGTAATCATTTCCAAGATTTAGCATAGAATCACTGAAAAGATTCGGTGAAATCCTCTGAAATCTCGTACCAAACACAGTCGGATTATCTTTATTTTACAGAAAAGTAAAAAGATACTATAACGAACCTTCCACCGGAATTTTGAAACAATATCAAAGCCAACTCTAATGATGCAGTGTAAAGATAAGTATATTAAGAGCTCACACATCCTTTGACGAGAGAAGATGCTGAAACCCTAATAAACGTTGTTGGTCTGGCTTCAACCGTGGACTGCTGAAGGTCCGCAAATGTGTATAGTGGATTATGTATTATGCTATGCGAGGAGTACATCCAATAATCTAACCGTGCTCATTTCGGAATCTGTCAACACAGAACATGGCGCTGTCCATGAATATTACATCTGGAAAATTAGTTGTGCCATGTTTGAGATGTAACGTTCGTCTTTGGATTGGGTATTATTATCGATGAAAATGAGTTTTGGTAAGGTTCGTTAGGATTCCGTTCAGGAAGATTAATTGGGACCACGAACTCAATTTTTGTATTTAATTTTTTCATTATTTACTTTGAAAACCAATAACTTGATGATGTAACAAAACCATGAAAACCCAAAAGAAACTTATAATTTAGTGAAATTATTATATGTATTTTAGACTAATGAATAATATTGTTCAATATCCATGCAAAGCTTTGTTCAGTATACCTTTTTCAACCGACCGAGGTATATTTTTTTATGTATGACCACGCATAACTACAAGAATAAACTCAGTCCGATATTGTTGATTTTTTTTCATTCGATAGGGTATACCTCAAATTTAGTCCCATTTGCATTTGAAGGAAAAATTCCACCCCTGAGCATGGGAAAATAGGGGATGATTTTCACCCACTTAATTTTGAACTGTTAACCGATTCTACAACGCATAACTTTTTACTAGATTCTCCGATTCAGATTATTCTTTTATTATTGAGTAGAGTATTCTTCGAAGTTGGTTCCATTCAAATTTAAGAAACATTCCACCCCTAAGGGTAGAAAAATTGGGGATGATCGATTTTCCACGTGTGAACCAATTCTGTTGAAACTTGGCACACATGTGTAGTTCTGATGACACTTACAGCATAATAGAGACCTGGAGTTGATCTAATGATGGAGACTGAAGACAGTCGAGAGAACTCCTCACGGTTTACAGCAGCTACCTCGTCTTTGGACTCATTATTTGCTTTCAACTTTTGTTTTTCTCATTACTAGATTCTTTTGAATACCGTTTTCTCATTCGAGCAGCATTTTTTGAAGCCCTACCCTGCATTTATATTTATTTTATAAAACAATCAATAGTTGAAGTAAGGTTGGTAAGAAAGTACTCTAACTATAATCAAAAGTCAAGTAGGTAGTAATTATATTTTAGCAACACAAAATCAAAAATGTTTAACAAAAAATTGAACCAACGAAAAAATGAGCAGCGAAACATAAAATAAACCCTTTAAGTCTTAAGAACTTAAGTCCTTAACTAATGTAAGTAACTAATTTTGAGTCGGTGCCAAAAAAACAATTAACCAAAATCATTGAAGTACTTTAAAGAAATAATCAAAACAAAATAACATAAAAATGCAACGTGAAATCTCCAGCGATAAACAATAGCATTCCAAATACTCCCCTGACAGTTAAACACCTTATACTTCACTGCAGAAAATTCTCTCAAGTCCGTTTACAACTGAGCTTGTCAGATAACTTGAGTACTTGTCTTGGAAATGCTCCACGTGATATATGGAAAATAATCATCTTTCTTAAAAGAACAGAACTGTGGAGAAGATTATGAACTAAATAATTATACATACTTGGCAGAACCACGCAGATAAAATAGGGGATACAAAATTTTTACCGCATAATTAGATATAATGCCAATTAGTTGGCAACCGAAGGCTAATGACCATAGAAGTCGATGCCAAAACCCAAAAAAAAAATAGCATTCCAAAAATGATGTTAGCTCTCTCGCTGTTATTAACATCCCGCTGCCAGCATTTTACGCTTTACGTAATTGATTTTCTTACTGTTTGTTTGGCGCCGACTCCAAATTGGTAACTGATATTAGCTTAGGAGCTCAGTTATCAGACTAAAACCGTTTATTTTATTTTCCGTTTTCATTTTATTTTTTCCTTTTTTGATGTAACCTCGTGCAAAATCAGTGAATTTCTATTGAGACGGAAGTTATGTTTGTTGACTTTCGGGTGAAAGCCAAAAGCGGGATATTCTCTATATCATTCGGACAATCAAAGATCTGGAAGTTCAACCAATAAGAGTTGCCATCATTAAAATTCAATAAATATATATACCACTTTTTAATTATTTGTCAACTTTGTCCTTCTTGTCAATTAAATATCTACCAGGTTAATATTATCAGTTGTGGATAATAGTAATATATACACCTGGATATCTTTTGGATACTCTTATTATACAAGAAGGTTATCGAAATGTTATCATCCATTAGTATAAGAGAATGTTAGTTCATTCTACGTTCAAGTTATTCAATGAGACAATTGAAAGGTCATAACCGTTATTTCAAGCTAATGGTCTCAAATTCTAATTTCATAATTGTATTAAGGAATTGAAAATGGTATATGCAAAAGCCAGTGAATGTAACAATAGTTGCAATTTAATACTGGTGTCGATGATTTGATGAATTATGTATGACAAGTTGGTTTTATAAATAGCGAACGGCGAATTACTATTCCAACAACAGTATCTGAACTATCATTTCGAAATACTAACCACCATCATATTGAAAACATCGAAACTCTTCACTGGTACAGAATATTTATTTTAATTGATTATTCAAGATATCAGCTGAAAGGTGGATGACAACTTTCCGTAGCTAGACCTTCATTTTGTTGGTTTCTGTACTTAAGTCAGTACAGCAAATATAGTCCACTGATTTTCAAGAAACTCAGATTAAATTCCCTATTTCTTGTGTTTAAAAATAAAGATAATACATTTTTGGATGAGAAATTGACATTCTACTCGCTTGCTTATCAAATTCTCGAATGGGACCGAGAAATAAAAGACATATATTGTCACTTATTAAGGATCAGCTTTCTATAGTTCATCTGCCTCGTGAAATTTTCTGGTTCGACTCACCGGAAAAGATCTAGTATGGGGAAAGAAAAATTTTGAAATATGTTTTAATTTCAATTCATTCATTTTGTACAAACATTGTTTGAAATATTGTCATCAATTCATTTCATGGATTTCTCTGGTTACCATCTGATGTAAAAGTAATCCCCTAAATATAATCCAACCTGAATAAAATAAATCCAAGCCCAAATGCTTGAGTGAAAAACTCATTTTCCGAGTATAAAAGATTCTACTTTTTTTTTATTGTAGAAATTTAGCTTTCTTATTGCTTTAGGTAGCTTCTTATAAAAATGTTAATTCGGATAATTTTTGTGAGATACAGGAAATTTGTCCTGATCTCGAATGATACTGATGTAAATCCGCTCTGTTTTTATGCATTTCAAGAAGAGAGTAGTAGATATAAGTGGCATGATCTGAAGTTGAATGAAATAAAATGATTGATAAAAAACCTTTTTGAAGTCAAGCTTTTATTCATCTGCGCTAAAAAGTAAAAAATAATTGCTTTGGATGTGCGACGTAGGTTATTCCGTGAGTTATAGATTAAGAGCTTGTGCAATTTATGAATTCTTACCCAAAAACCCCATCCAATTTTGAATAGAACGCCATTATACAAAACTCGTCACCACTTGGACCCCATCTTGAATTTATGAATTTTGACAATAAATTCAAAATCTCCAACCCCGAATACCTCCACGTACCAATTTTGAGTAGAATCATACTATAATCACAGAGAGCGCCGCCATCTTGGAGCCGCCATTTTGATTTTATGAATTTTGACAAAAAAATCATAATCCTCGACCCTTTTGAGTCCAATCGGAGCATAAACACAAATCACGTCCGCCATCTTAGAGCCGCCATTTTGTTTTTTCCCTAACAAAAATTCCAAAATGCATTGTCACGGGATCTATGAATACCTGCCAAATTTCACGTTAATCGGGTAACTAGAAATGGGTCAAATTTAACTTGGAAGATGTGATTACAGACAGACACCGGGACAGGGGAAACTAAATGAAAGCTTGTAAAAAGCACGGCAGTGATATCTGTAGCATGCTGCTGCTATTTCACAAATTTTATAGGTCGAATGACTATGCGAGAGTCCAAATTAGATAGACCTAAGAATATCAATACCAATTCCTCAGTCTCCGATTCAAAAACGTAGCACTAGATAATTTTTTCGCCAATTTATCAACGTGGCGCTTCCAGTTGAGCTTGTCGTCTATATGTATACCAAGCAACTTGACACCGTGTTAGAGTTGCATTGGAAGGTAAAATGAGATTATGTTTTGCAAGAGCTTGTTAGAACCGAATCATTCAACAGCTAATTCCAAAGTGTGTTTGACGGATTCGATCAGTTTCTCCACATAACTGTTAAGGACGATTAAAGTTGTGTCATAGGCAAAAATAATACTATTTATGGTAAAATATAATAATAATAATAATAATATTTATTCATCATTTCGATTTACAGATAAAGTCGGATGATACAATTATAACATTGAACATAAACATGACAATACAATAAATAGAGTACAGAGAAGTATAGATGAATAAATTGTTATCCCACTGAGGGCAAGCCCTGTGTGTGGGTGAATTTTTTGGTAGAACATATAAGTAAGTATTATATCAAGTAGTATAAAACACTATATACAATATAAATATTATCAATGTACAAAGAACGAGTTATAAAATGTTATAATTAATTATAATAATGTTAGTAATGATAATAATAATGCAAAAGTAATTAAATGTTAATAGATATAAATAAATGTAAAATAATAATAAAATATAGATGTTTCAGTTTTGTTATTCCGATTTTTGGTACATATTCATTTTCATTACATGATAATTGTTTGTTTTTGTATTATATTTCCTTCTTTATATTAAAAAAATTCATTCATTCAATCATTTTATGAATTTCCTTTCTTTCAATCTCCTTTACGAATTTTTTTAACTGTTTTTTGAATAGCAGGCAGGAAGTTTCAGTTTTCAGAGAGTCAGGTAGGAAGTTGTATAGCTTTGGAGCAATATAATGATAGCTTTTTTGGCCTATTGTTTTTTTCATAAATGGGGTGACATATTCATGTTTTTGTCTGGTAGCATACGAGTGTATCAGTACATTCAGCTGGGTTTTATTCAGGTGTTGCACGATGAGTACTTGAATGGAATAAAGCTGTCTTATATCTAACATTTCTGTTTCAGCATATAGAGAGTCGCTAGGGTATCTTTAATATTTATTCAGTATCATTCTTAGAAACCTTTTTTGCGAGATTTCAAGCATATTCATGTAGGTTCTCGAAACCCCTCCCCATCCTATAATCCCATAATTCAAGTGATACTCTACTAAGCTTTGATAAACATTTTTTTTTGCTTCAAATCGAGATATGTTTTTACCTGTTCAAATCTATACAGAATACAACGTAACTTTACTGTGAGGTATATTATATGTTGATCCCATCTCAGGTGGGGGGTCCAAGAAAACACCTAGATATTTAATTTTTTTGACAGGTTCAATATGAAAATTTTGTTGAATGGTTAAGTCAAAATTTGGAAGAACCATTTCTGTACTGCTGAATGGCAGGTAGTGAGTTTTACTGAAATTAATTGAGAGAAGTCTGCTATCAAACCAATCTTTCAATTTATTCAGATCATTTTCGGTTTTTGTCTTCAATTCATACCAATTATTTGCTTTATAAACAATGACTGTGTCATCGGCAAAGCTTAAAATTTTTCCTGAATTTTCTTGTAAGAATAAGTTATTTAAGTATATCGTGAACAACATCGGTCCCAACACTGTCCCCTGGGGCACACCGCAAGTATGGATTTCTTCTAAGCTTATCTCATTTCGGATCTGTACTTTCTGTTTTCTATTTGTCAGATAATCTTTAAGTAAGTCGTTTGCTGCACATCGTATTCCTATATCATCTAGCGTGGCTAGAAGGATAGTATGGTCAACTGTGTCGAAAGCCTTACTTAAATCTACAAATACGCCTGAACATGGAATGTTTTTGTCTAAGCATTCGTAAAAATTATTTGTTAAAACGTGAATAGCGTCTTGTATTGATTTATGTTCCCGAAAGCCGAACTGGGATGTTGATAGAAGGTTATATTTGTTCAAGAATGTATTTAATCTACTCTTTTAGAACTCTTTAGAATTTTTTCAACTACTTTACTAAGAGATGTTATTAGGGATATTGGTCTATAGTTTGTCACTTTTTGTTTTCCTCCATTTTTGTATATGGGTGTCACCACTGATATGATAACAAAGGATGAACACTCGGTTGAAATATCCTCACAACGTGGTTTTCGTTCCATTGTGAGTAACCGCGGTACCCATCTTGCGCAGTAGTGAGGGAATTGAAAAGTAAAAATATATATGGTCGAACGAATACCTTATTTTTTGGACAAATGCGCCATCTGTGGCTTAAAATCCCATCAATTTCGGAAATATCTAATTTTATTTTTCTTGTTAATTCAGTTGAGGAATTTTCTTGTAGAACGTTGGAACTGGTCTATTCTTGTTTTCAACCCAAAATAATACCCACCTCAACCCATTGAAGAAAATCAAGCGGTCTCAATAATTTTTTAGGATATCTAAATAATGTCTCACACAATGTAAATGCGATGCAACTCTTGGTCATATCAAAGATACTAAAAAGTATGTAAAAAAATATAAAAAATAAAACCATTAACTTTGCCTTCAAAAAACTATCGAGTGGAATATAATTCTGTTTCCGATTACTGAGACTACATCACTTACACGCATCAGGGAATTCAATTAGATTTTTTTATTTATTTACATTGTTTTAAAACGAATATATTTCTCAAATTGTTGCGGAAATGTATTTATATCACATTAAAATTCGCCCAAAAAAGATCTTCCCACTATGAGTGCTTCATTTATACTCTTCATTACAGTATGTGCTATTTCCATTCTCCAGAAAGTTTAACGAATGTCTAAGGAAAACGGACGCAAAATTAATTCCCCAATATATTTGACAATGAGTGATGCAAAATAGGAGCTCTTTATAATCCCTCCATGGAAAAATTAATTTGAAAGCATTTTCAGGAGGATTATCACACGAACGAACGTGAATGATGTGGTAGGAACATTTTGTGACACAATTCCTTTCTCGGGAATAAAAATTCAGCCATTTGATGCAATTGGATTGAATTATATATTAGGGTTGCTTTTTCTTGGGGATTATGGTTCCTAAGGTAATGACTCCATAATAAAATGTAACAGTTTTTGACGGCAGTGTCCTCGTCTTCATCATCAGAACGTGGAGGCGTTAACAGCTTAGGAGTATAGTTTCTACAATTATAGAATATGTAAGTGATCATTATTTTTTTTTTACCTTTTTTGTATGGTTAATTTCGTACCTTCGGTATGAGATTTTTTCATTTTTCATATTTCTGTTTTCACTGATAAAATGGTCTACGCCGACTTAATGTTTCGGAGACTTCTATGGTTTTCTGTGTGAGACAATTGTTGTTTTGATGTCGATATTGTCAATTAGTGATTTGTTTTTGATGGAATGTTCTCTATCGGGATTTTCTGAAAGTTATAGTTTTGTTTCTGTTATGGTATGGTTATGGTATGGTTATGGTATGGTTATGGTATGGTTATGGTATGTATAGTGTGGAACCATAACAATTACAGAAACAAAACTAAAACTTTTAGAAAATCCCGATAGAGAACATCCCATCAATAACAAATCACAAATTGACAATATCGACCAACTCATCAAAACAACAATTATCTCACACAGAAAACCATAATAATTATAAACATTCAATGCAATAAACTCAAGATGAGACCAAATATTAATTTCAACTAAATTACACATACAAATGAACGTAAAGAATAAATAAGGAATTGGGATATTTACATAATAATAATGATTTAATGTGTTGAATACATCTGATAATACAAATATGAATAAAAACAAAATGTTATGAACAAATCTTTTTGCATCTTTCTGTATCTTTTTGTTTGGGATTTCATATCTAATAAAAAAAATCATATGATTTTTAATTTTCCATATGAAGTGGAAAAGAAAGTCAAAAGTTCCATCAAATCAATGAAGAAATTATATCTACCTGTACGACTAGCCGAGTCATCAGTTTTTTTTTTCATTTGTGCACTGGCCATTTTAGTAAAACATGACAAGAATCCTAATATCGACCCTATGTAATTTTATTCTTTAGCAATTCCAATGTCTTCATTGTCAGGGAAATATTTAAAGACACGGGTCCATGGCGTCCAGCTCTTGCAAATGGAAGATTTTTGAATCTTCAAATATATTAATTTCTATTCGCAGTTGAATAATGGTGTAACTTTTCCAATTGTTTCAACTGAATGAATATAAGTATATCATTAGATAATTTGATAGATAAACCTGCAACCTGTTCTTTTTTCATGAGAATATATTCGCAATAATGCCAATTATGCCCTTATAAAAATGAACTTGGCTATACTTCCACAAGGAATATAGTCTGTTATCAACAAACATGAAAGCAATTACAGAAACAAATTACGTCTCGCTTTCACGCGGCCTCCAACTTTGATTATATGTAATAAAAACCGAAATGAAGACCCTTCCCCCCATAATCACCACCCTTTTCTCAAAGTTGATGTTCCATGTCCTTCGTTCCCAAATAATTCGCTCGGAAGTATTTTACGGCTGCCAAATCTGGGGGATATCCCAACGACGTATGATTGCAACTAAGTCCCGGTTTTATGGACGTCAGAAACATTCATTCGGTTCCGATATCAGTTACAAAGCTCCTTCGAGATCATTAGGGGGCCGATTACACGTTTTTATGTGGGGATATGTTACGGAACACAATAAAAGAAAAATAATAAACACTCGGATACTTTTCTCGAAAAGGTGTCAAATGGAAACCATAAATAAAACAATTGTAGAAGTATTTGCCTCTTAAGGACTTAGGCTACTTGTTCAAATAAAACAATGAGTACTTCTTATGGTATAAAGCATGTAAGTTTTGGCTGATCATTTCGCACATACAGTTTGCAAGAGTTCTTAGGGGGTGATGATTCCTTGTCGAAAATTGAAGGGGATTTTTCATGTGAACAAAAGCTCTTTAATGCCTTTCCTTGAAAAGTTACAGGCATACAAAAATGAGAAAAAAAAAAGTATCTTGAAATTGCAGGAGAGTTGAAGAAATGGCATTTTGTGGGCATGTTCTACCAAAAAAAAAGCTTCCTATGAATATTTTTTTAATTTTGTTGTGATCTTTTAAAGGGGTGAAAAATGCAACCTCTATTCCATTTTTTACCAGAACTTTTTAACGAAACAAAATTTCTAGATTAAAAAATATGCGTTGAAAAGATCGATTCATTGCAAAACTTTTGTGTTGTGTCCGTGAAAGCAATAGTTTCCTGATAAAAAAATAAAATACAACATTGTGCATGAAAGGATCTTCTGTAAATGGAATCGAAAAAATCTAGTAGGTGGCTGTCACGTTTTGTTTGCACAACTTGTGACTTCAATCGTAGTATTTCAAAATTATTCCGCTTGTTTCATCTTTTATTGTAGGCATGTACCAGTGTCATGCCCCCATAAGTTCCAGAAAAACGTTCAAGCATAAGAAACAACCAGATAGTCATAAATATGAACTCCATATAATTCACTAGGAATGAAAATACATTTTGAGATCAAATACTCGACCCAAAACTAATAAGCAAAGGCACGATGAAATTAGAATGGACACCTGCGTCCCGAAATGCTATAAAAAGGCACCCTTTTTTCTCAACAGAGCTATTAATAAATCTTCACCTCCTAGTTACGCATATCTAAAGAATTTCTTAGTAAATAAAGACACTATAAATTATAGGTTGTGACAGCTCGACGACAGCAATACGAACACGAAATACATAAAGCATTTTTTTATATATTCTTTCGGCGACAATAACGAGCCATTAATCACCAAGCCGGTGATTTATTATGACGGGAAATAATTAACTACGATGGTAGGAATTTGAACCGCGAACGATCAAAGCCAATTAGTGAACGGGTAGCTGATATAAGAGGCGACGACGCGAGCCATATTACTGATTTGGTGGATAGACGTTGCTCAAATAACATGTCCTCTCAAAATGAGGTTAGTTTTCATTCGATTACTATCTAGCGAAATAAAGATGAGAAGCGTACAAATATAGTCGTCTTGCAGTGAACTTGCGAAGCTATTAAGAAAGAATATATTCAAATCAAGTTGAACCGGACTACACGAGTAATGACCGCACAAAGTGAATTCACAAGTAAACAGTATTTTCCAAAACTACTTATTATTTATCAACGCTTCAAGAACAAGATAAGTCAACGGAAACCACTAGTCGACAGTTCACGACCTAATAGAAAAACAGCATCCATACAACTATAGTCGAATATACAGTAAAATTCAAAAGTAATGAGCAACTTGCGCGAGAATAATTAAAATAATAATCAAATCAAACTATTATCGTGTAAAAACAATAACAAGTGAATAAGTGTTGAAACCTGGTGGTATGGAGTAAGTTTAAATATTTTTCTGTATCTTATGCTTGGGCAAATTGAACCATTTATGATTTTTATGTGTTTTTAAATGTATCTCCATATTTTATGTTCCCATAGTTTTCAAATGATGATTATCAATAGTTGTTTTCAACAGTTGATGTCATTTTTACTTATATTCAGCCTACTTGACTTTGAGACTGAAAAAAAACAACTTAAAGTAAACTCTACTATTTTGTGACTATTGCATCATTTTATCCGTATATAGAACGGATGAAAGGCTCTGTAACTTTCATAAAATACATATGTATATTTCTAATGCATTTCCAAGTGTATTCTTTCTAAATCTTTCTGAGAAACAGTACGTGCTCCCTAGATAAAATCTCCACACTCTCAAGTATAGAGAGAAAGATATATTTTCTCGAAGTCGCTCTCAGGATTAATCTCGGTTCAATTACTTAAAGCTCGTCCAGTATTGAAACGACTGTTTGGTAGGTGGAGAGGGGGAAAACACGAGTGGAACACGATTTGCTATGCTACGGCGAATCTTCACCAGTGTCTTGGCATGCAGCGTTTGAAAGGTTAGGTTTGTTTAATTAATAAATAGGTAGTGCAGTTATTGATTCAACTTTGCAATAGTTTACTCGTTACCTTGCCGAAATGCCCAGTGTTAAGTACTATTCAGTAGCGGAAAAAGAAATGGGAGTGTCAGGGAAGTTATAGGAGTGTAAGTTCTCTACGTCTCGTGGATCGCCTATACCAAATAATTTGGTATGCCTATGGAATTTCTATTAATAGCCACAGTTAGATAATGGTTCGGGAATCTTCGAGAAAAATTGGTTGTTAGGTAGGGGAGGGCCAAAGTGGTCGTTTCAATACTGGATGAGCTCTACAAGTAATTGATGCTCCCTATACGTCAAAGTAACAACTTTGGCGAGCAACTTACAACGAAAGGATCAATCAAATATAGTAACCCTATATCTGAGGTCGTCCTTAGCGTTTATTGGTATATAGTTGAAGGAGTGATCCCGCAATAATAGACCAGTACCATGTTTTGTTTTAATGGAATATCAAATTAAAAATACAGACAAAACAAAATTATGTGTATTACAACAAAGAAAAAGGCAACAAGATCAAACGGAACGGAGTTATGAAAACTGCTCGAAATGACCACCTCCAACCATTGGACAGGAACCAAGTCTTCGACTTATAGACTGGCGCAAACGTTGAAATATTCCGGGTGTGTTCTGGATTGTTTCGCAGCCTGCAATGATGCGATTCCTCAAATCATCCACACATTCAATGGGGGGTCGTATAGACCAAGGACTTCAGGTGACCCCAGATGCAAAAGTCCAAGGGGTTCAAGCCTGGGGATCTGGGAGGCCAAGGTTGAGGTACTGCTCTGCCTATCCAACGATTTGGACACACGTCGTCCAAGTACTGACGAGCAGTTATGCTGAGATGGACAGGTGCACCATCGTGTAAGACCACATTCCGATCCACACGTTAAGTGAAAATTCATATTGACCTTCTTGAAATGCAAGTGGGTTATCTTCGGCCTATAGATGATTTTTATGGAAATTTGTAATCTCTTGCTTCGAAAAGTTGGATTCTTCAGTAAATATTACGTTTTCTAAAAATTGAGAATTTTAGGTAATTATCTGAAGACTCCATTGCAAAAGTCTACTCGTAAAAATATTTTGGTATACGCCGTAACTTAGTAATGTAGACTAGATTTTCAGTGTTTTTTTTTTCGGTCAAAATGACTCCTAAGTAATGTCATGAATGGGTTGGATAATGGACCTCGAGAGGTTCAATAAGGGTAATGAGAACATATATGCCTCAAATGGAAAAAAACTGAAAATCAAAATTACTGATAGGAGGATTAGTAGAATTTTACCATCGGGATGCTGCTAATAACGTGTGAGTATTGATTTGTAAAACATTCATTCGGATCAGGGGTGGAATAGCGAATGATAATAAAATTAGAGATACGGCGAGACAAGACAAAACGAAAGCCCTCTCTTGTCTTGTCTCGAAGTTCAGTTCCTCTTGATTGAAGAACAAGAGGCATTACTACCTACAACACCATCGGTTCACTTAGCTATCCTACCTATTTTCAGAATCAACCTTATGTCAACTTCGTAAAATCATATTGCGCTTTTCATGAAATTCCATCCATATTGAACAAATGCTTTCATTTCACCATTTAGTTTCCAAATCTCCATCCATCACATCAACCTCCCGGACTTTATTATCGCCCTTAAATGTATTTTATTTTACTGGACTCCCTAGCACAAGTCATAACGGCAAGGCTGTACTTTTTAGGAAAACATGAAATTTAAAATGTTAACCTTATTCGCTAGAGCATCGACTGATTTATAATTTTCGTAGTACACGAGCTTTTGACCTTTTTCGAATATTCAGGTTTGATTACAGAGAGAAAAAGACTTTGTGATTTGTACAAATCTGGGTTGGCCTCAGCATACGCTTCTGTGCGAGTCTATTTTTGTGACGAAATAATACCTTTTTGTATACTCCATAAATAATTGAAGAAATTCACATCAAACCATTTCTTCAAGACTCACAAAGCTTTTTATTCTTGTCGGCACGCCGATGTTTCATCACACAATTGCCCAGCCACGTTTTGCCTCTAGAAAAAACCCTATTGGGGTAATTCAGAAGATTAATATTTTCCATCTTTGCAAAGAAAGGAACATCAGGTTTTGTACTCCTGGAGGATTTCGAATCATTACATCCCATTTAGCTTATTGCATGTCCAGCGGAGAAATAAAATTAGAGCCATTCGTCATTCCATACAGTGTGACGGACGGGCATTTACTGAATTCAATGGCAAAGCATGCTTGTTTTGATTGTGAATGTGTTGCGAGTTACGACAGTTATAAATTTTCCACTGGAGATGAAAACGGAAAAACAAAGCATGATGAACGGAATGCATTAGAGTAATGATGAGGTGATTCTTAAGCTGCCGTGATATGTGGACGATTTTTTCTACGACCGCTCTCGTAGGTATTTTGCTGAAATTCACATCGGGGTGAAGTGGAAAATGTTTCAGTAGTACAATGCTTCCTGGAAAAATCACTCGAGTAAAAACGGATCGTCGAGCTTGAGTTCGACTGATTTGAAGTGCCCATTTCCCCTATCAAAATCGAAAGAGACGGAGATCAATAGTATATTATAGAGGGGAATACGAAACTTGACCGAGTTTTTTTTCTTTTCAATATTTTTCACGAATACTTCATAGTCTGGGAGCACGTGAAAAAATTGACTGTAGAAAAACATGAATAAAATGAGCCCTGTGTGACGAGGTTTTTCTTGCAGTATTTTCAATTGAATTTTATCATTGAAAAACAATTGAATTAATTATCATTGAAAAACAATAAATCGATTTTAATTAGAGCAATTTATAGGAAATTTCATGCTCTTTCAGAAAAATTTAGTATGACAACTGTAACAAGTTAATTATGTAATAGAATGCCCAGACTATTCAGTGAAGAGCGTTGTGGAGTTCTTTGGACCGCCTTGCTAGTTTCAAATGTATTTATGTTTCAAGCAAAGGTTTTTTAAGAAAATTGTAAATTTGAATGGACGCCAGATTTTTTAGTTTAATTAGGATAAAAATTCAAACAATTGAACAAATACGAAATTTATATTAGTCTATTAACAAATATGTACAAAAGTTTCTGCTGTATAACAAATATGTACAAAAGTTTCTGCTGTATGACAATTTTGAGTTTCCAAAGAATATTGTTTAGGGTTGCTGTACCTGTCGGTTTTATCGACGACAATGTACCTCTGCTTGAGCGGAGTTGTGTAGCTCGTAGCTAGACTTAGCGTAGTCGTGTGGCTCGCAATCAGGGGGTACCAATGGCTGCTGGGCGACCGATCAGGTTGAACAGACAAACATCAGCTTCTTGTCCATGGAATGATTGTTCTCAGCAATACGACATGAAAAACAATATTGTTGGTGTCAGAATTTGTTTTTACTAAACATTCAATTTCTTGGAATTTGGAATTTCTCAATACACTCTTCAACGCACAGTTGTTACAGATGAGTGTAATCTCATCAAGGGATTATTGCTTAAAATTATTTGAACATATAAATCAGCCTGTGCTGAGATTTGTCATTAATATTCAATGCTGAAGTTGAAGATTAAATTTTGACATAGACCAAAATTGATCTTTGCTCTATACGAAGAAAAGGAGGTTGTTCTGATCTTGATCAGCCAAGACTATGTATCACAAAGAAAATACAAATTAGAATTCAGCACAATGAAGTTAGAAGAATTTTATATCCGAAAATGACTTCAATTGCAATGATATTCGGAGAAAGTGTATAAGAATGATCTTTGACCAATCGTCAAATACTTCTTCATAAGGTTTTTCTGTATGATGAAAAAATATTCCCAATCTCCAAGGATTAACTGTATACATATATATGTGATCGCTTCACCTAGGTGAGAAGCTCTGTGATAATTATCACCAAATCAGAAACTATACCAAAATACATCCCCAAGACCATGAAAAATATATGGTATTCAACTATATCACATACTTTGTGTGATTGATACCAAAGATATATCCAAATAAGTGATAAGTGATACCATAATATTTGAGAAACCCTCTTTGAACCCCAATGAACCTTGTCAGAGAAAGCAATCAAAACAGATGAGACTGAACACAGATATCTTGATTCAATTCGATAATATTACATGTGATATTTATAATTCCACCTAAACTCATTTGAAAAATAAATATGGTACTGCACTGGAATCAATTATCTGCTTGACCTAAATAAGTTTACTGAGAAAGGACTATTGATGAATCAAGACAACGAAACTTCATGAACAAATATCCCTGTTCTCGTTAGAAAATATTTGAATATGACATATATTTAAAATGGTCAAAAATATTCCTACATACCTCAAGTCCACTGCTTTGATATCACTTTCGCAGAAGAAAGGAAGATGCTCTAATTCATTAGTTATTTTAACATGAACAAATTCTATTTTTCTACTCAATGGCTGACAAGCTTCAGAACACACGATCTCTCGATCAAAGATGGATCGCTAAGAGGCGAGGATCGCTTCGACGCATTCTTTGATACCAGATCGTCCTGTCAAATGCTGCGCGCTCGCTCGTCTTCTCTCAACTCTAATGACTGTTCGCCGTTAGATGACGCTAAGAGTTGCAATGGTGATTCTTAGATTGGAGTTGATAAGATAACTTGAGCTACTCCCAATTATTTTGTATCTCTGAGCATATCAATAAGAAATGTAACAGATATATCGTAACACAACCTTCACTCTGCCGAAAGCGCCTGTCATACCTTTTCAGGGGACTTTACAGGTAACAAAGTTTTACCGTTATAGCGTGTTTTTTTTGATTTTTTTTTTTGTGTGCTCTTTCAGATCGTGGTATAAAACTCCAAAAATTACTGGAAATACCTCTGTAACATGGGGTTAGATGATAGGGACCCACATTTATCTTTTCGATAAATTGCATACTTACTTAAAATTGCATACTTACTTATAGTGCGTTCTCTGTGCCTCTTCTCAAAATGTCCCTTCAATTGGAAGTAGATATGCTATACCATTACTGGGCCACCTCTCCGTTCATCGGTTACTCCCCCACATGGTTCCCGCACCGCACCACAAAATGGCGGTTTCATGAGAGGGGTGGGGGGGATGGTGGTTGTATGTGGGGTAGGGAAAAAGGGGGGGGGGGGGGGGGGGGGCCCCGGTGGGGGGGTGGGCCGTGATGGCGGATTGGTTGGGAGGAAGTGTCACGTGATCAGTGAATGGCGGCGGCCATTTTGGAAAGTGGGAGGAGCCAGCGATGATGCGGCTATGACTCAACCGACAAGTCTTTGCAGGAATATTATCTACGTCAGCACTTCTTATCAGTTGTTTATTTAAGCGACCGGATATCGGCGGCATCCTTTGTTTACATTGAGATAAGATATCGGCGGCGGCATCCTTTGTGAAAGAGTTTGTTTACATTAACAAGATAAGAGAGTATGCAGCTGCACGCTCGAACCGTGGGATAAGTCTAACGATTACTATTCGTATTTGTATTATGTGAG